>JARACY010001697.1:0-53469 GCA_029255725.1 Scrobipalpa atriplicella | reverse complement strand
CAGTAGTTTCGAGAAAATGTACATTACTATACGACTTAGTACGCATAGTACTTGGTGCATTCTTTGTCGATGTACCTATTTCTAACTCTTTTGCCATCACGGTAGTAGGCCCTAATAATTTGCTTGTTTTTTTTAATCTAAATTTTAAAGAATTCTCGCTTGTTCATAGTTGAAGCATAAACTAGAATTAATGCACTCTGGAATTTAGTAGTTTAATTAATAATTGTTCTATGTTATCCAATCTAAATCATTCTATGAACGTGTAGAGCTGAGTTTTGAATAGATGACTGAATTTCTTTGTAAAATGAACTGTTTCAATGTTTAATGCTTGTGATATTTTTAAATTTAAGTTTTAGTCTTTGATTATCTTCTCTGTCCTAACCAAAGACTGTACTGATGTGGAGATTTCAATTTAATTTATTAACACACTTTTTAATCATTGAAAGTTGTTGGAGCTGGACCAAATTTGTGTTTTACGTTTCAAGCTCTTAATTCTCTCTGAAGTAGAGAGCATGAAATGTAATTCGTCAGCGAATTATCTGTTGTAAGAATATTATTTTAGTTATAGAATGTTGTGTGATCATGATCTATACACATTTCTATGTAACCTAGATTTACATACGTAATACAGAAAAATGTTAAAAAAGACCGTAAAATATGATTATATTCAATGCATTCGTAGCGACATAAGGTAATGGTATGTTTTTTAAAAACTGCGAAAAAGAACAAAAAAAATGGTGCTAACATAACAAAATATTGGTGTATTGTATATCACTCGGCTACGGGCAATAGCTTCTCGTTACCGTTATAATTTTGTACCTACGTAAACCAATAAACAATGTAAAATTATGTTTGAGTTTTATTTCGAGTTGTTCCTATTTGTTCTATAGAACTGACGTCACTGGGACAGATAGGAAAAAATATTTCTCAAGTTTTCCATAGAACTATTAATATCTCGCTTTCTCAAATAGTTCTATAGAACAAGATAACAAGACTCCTTAGTGATTTGATTATCAACTGGCCACTTGAAAAGATTTACCTATTACTTCTACGTCTTAATGACTTTCTTGACTTTGACTTATTTACAAATAACAAAATAACCTATTTGTCCACCTGGTGGACCACGGGCAAGTTTTTTCCCCGTGGTCATTCAATACGTTATTTTAGCTCTTCACAGAAATGACGTTAACAAGAATGATGGAAATTCGTGAAAAATATTAGGTACATAGAACTATTTGGAAAATTTGATTCCCAATTTATAATAATGAGTGAATCAGGATGGAAACGCTTGTATGTAGTTCTATGGAAAAGAATAAGAAAAAATTGACCAATTTTGTTCCAGTGACGTCAGTTCTATAGAACAAATGGGAACAACTCTTTATTTCTTACACACAAACAATTCCTTTTGCAAAACAACTTTAATATACCAAATAATGAAATAACACAAAAACAAATGAAATAGGATTTAGAAGCTGAATGCCGACTGTCTATCCTAATAATCTTAGGTGTATAATGTAAAAGTTGCAGAATGTCCAAAGCGCAAAATGTCCAAAACGCGAAATGTGTGAAATTTCTAAATCTCCAACTCGCAAAATGTCCAAGTTGGACACCGCGACGTGGACATTTTGCGATTTTGACATTTTCACATACTAGAAATCTCACACAATTTGCGTTTTGGACATTTTGCAACTGGGACATTCTGCACCTAAACGATTTGCAGGATTAGATAGCGCGTAGCAGCTAGCAGAAAGCCGATTTTGGTCCAACTCGTGTTGATCTACATACTCGTACATCATAGTGGATGGTCAACTCGATCGTAGGTATAGTCTACTCTAGTGAGACTATTTGAAACCCAGGTGAACTTAGGAAAATGGACCACGGCACGAGCAACAGTTGTTAACAGGACACTACTATGAGGGTATTTTAAATCTTCAAGTTCGTGATCGGCAGCTAGTTGTTAAAAACATCCTGCTTTATTGGTCTAGATTTATGGAATTACTGGTAGTGCGGTTGGTAGTGCCGTTAACAATGAGGGTCCGTTTCGGTTTAGATCTTCAAGTTGAGGAGATTGTCAGTCAGGTTCGTGAGCGGCAGCTGGTCGTTGATGCGTTCATCCTGCTCCAGGAGGTATCTGGTGCCGAGCAGTAGACCTCCGATCAGCGCAGTCGTAAGGAACATCCTGAAAAAATTATATTGGACATAGAAATGTTGAGTGGTCCTTATGGTTATAATCTTGTCAGTCTTCTGAAAACGATAATGCGTGCCCTCCGAACAGCCTGCATGTCTTTATTCTATTCTAGCCCACGTCCAATTTTGCGATTCGCCTGCAACCCAAATGCCCCACCTTTACACCAGTGGCTTAATTTCTGTACTTTTAATAGGGGTATAATTAAATACCTATAACAAACCGAATTTATACTTACAAACCAACAACAGCCATCTCCAAATATTAAAATTAACTTAAAATGAAATGAAATAATTAAATACTTAAGTGCTTTGTTCACGGCACAATAATTAAGAATAAACTCTGCAAACGACTGAAGTTAACAAAATAAACTTTCATGTTTATAAAATTAAGTCTGTTTACGTATTTATACCTCGATCTGATACTCAGGATGTGTAAGTATTTAGTTAAATAACAATAAAACATATTTCCAGAATCTGATCTGAGCTCTACACATGTAGGATCACGCCTATACTTCTTACGGAGTAGGCAGAACGTGGAGCCGATTTCACCGCGGCGTCTGAAAAAACTGCTTCGTTTTTGTGTTATTTCATTATTTGGTATATTAAAGTTGTTTTGCAAAAGGAATTGTTTGTGTGTAAGAAATAAAGAGTTGTTCCCATTTGTTCTATAGAACTGACGTCACTGGAACAAAATTGGTCAATTTTTTCTTATTCTTTTCCATAGAACTACATACAAGCGTTTCCATCCTGATTCACTCATTATTATAAATTGGGAATCAAAT
This sequence comes from Scrobipalpa atriplicella, assembly GCA_029255725.1. Classification (NCBI taxonomy): domain Eukaryota; kingdom Metazoa; phylum Arthropoda; class Insecta; order Lepidoptera; family Gelechiidae; genus Scrobipalpa; species Scrobipalpa atriplicella. Next base: position 50,500 of record JARACY010001697.1, on the reverse strand, counting down.
TTTCCAAATAGTTCTATGTACCTAATATTTTTCACGAATTTCCATCATTCTTGTTAACGTCATTTCTGTGAAGAGCTAAAATAACGTATTGAATGACCACGGGGAAAAAACTTGCCCGTGGTCCACCAGGTGGACAAATAGGTTATTTTGTTATTTGTAAATAAGTCAAAGTCAAGAAAGTCATTAAGACGTAGAAGTAATAGGTAAATCTTTTCAAGTGGCCAGTTGATAATCAAATCACTAAGGAGTCTTGTTATCTTGTTCTATAGAACTATTTGAGAAAGCGAGATATTAATAGTTCTATGGAAAACTTGAGAAATATTTTTTCCTATCTGTCCCAGTGACGTCAGTTCTATAGAACAAATAGGAACAACTCGAAATAAAACTCAAACATAATTTTACATTGTTTATTGGTTTACGTAGGTACAAAATTATAACGGTAACGAGAAGCTATTGCCCGTAGCCGAGTGATATACAATACACCAATATTTTGTTATGTTAGCACCATTTTTTTTGTTCTTTTTCGCAGTTTTTAAAAAACATACCATTACCTTATGTCGCTACGAATGCATTGAATATAATCATATTTTACGGTCTTTTTTAACATTTTTCTGTATTACGTATGTAAATCTAGGTTACATAGAAATGTGTATAGATCATGATCACACAACATTCTATAACTAAAATAATATTCTTACAACAGATAATTCGCTGACGAATTACATTTCATGCTCTCTACTTCAGAGAGAATTAAGAGCTTGAAACGTAAAACACAAATTTGGTCCAGCTCCAACAACTTTCAATGATTAAAAAGTGTGTTAATAAATTAAATTGAAATCTCCACATCAGTACAGTCTTTGGTTAGGACAGAGAAGATAATCAAAGACTAAAACTTAAATTTAAAAATATCACAAGCATTAAACATTGAAACAGTTCATTTTACAAAGAAATTCAGTCATCTATTCAAAACTCAGCTCTACACGTTCATAGAATGATTTAGATTGGATAACATAGAACAATTATTAATTAAACTACTAAATTCCAGAGTGCATTAATTCTAGTTTATGCTTCAACTATGAACAAGCGAGAATTCTTTAAAATTTAGATTAAAAAAAACAAGCAAATTATTAGGGCCTACTACCGTGATGGCAAAAGAGTTAGAAATAGGTACATCGACAAAGAATGCACCAAGTACTATGCGTACTAAGTCGTATAGTAATGTACATTTTCTCGAAACTACTTATTTTACAAGTACTTTTTTAATACTTTTAAGGCATATATCGCTCCTCTACTAAATCCACCTTATGCTAAATTTTACTAACATCTTATCTTTAAGATTAACACTTATATCTTCACCATTTCAAAAATATTTTTCTCTATGAGAATGGTGAAAATAAAAGACATAATTAACAACATAAAGGCACAATATATGAGCTTATGGCAGCTACATGCCTAGAGTACACAAGGGGAAATAAGTTGTGAAAATTAAACAACTAACGCAGTACCTACTATGAAGTACCAAACACGCTAAAATGCTTGAATGCTTAGTACACTAGTCTACGGGACACTTACCTGATTTACCGTCTAAATCACATATTTAGATAAACGCATAATCAATTCAATATGTCAAGTAGATTTAGCCTATGGTATACTTTTACCGTACTTGTGTATCAGTAAAATCGTCATCGACAGATTTGCTTAAAATTTTCATTCTCTACTGGATGCAAAGTTTTGCCAGCGATAACCGCAAACCCTACAAAGGCAAAATAACTCATTGTCAAAGCCACACTGAACTGCAGCTGGCATACTGTGTCAACTGAAATTCTGGCAAAATAAAACGATTTTTCTCTGAAAACCTTTTGCATGCCTGCTCATCTTCAACTCGTCTTCTTAGACAAGAGGTAATATTACAGCACCGCTTGTCCGGGCAGCTGCCAGCTCTGGCAAAATTCTTGACATATCTTAAGAGGATAGGGTCTGCGTATCCTCTACAGTTACACACCTTCTAAGAGCTGACTGTCTGAGCTGTCTTCTACACAACTTCTACTTGGTTAGACGAAGGGTCAGCCTAACTTCCACCTTTTGAGAATAGAAGGGGCACATACCCTGCCTTCTTAACTTCTGGTCTACTTAGACGAAGGGTAATAGTATAACACAGCCTGACCAGGTAGCTGCCAGCGTGACGCATGCAACTCGATCAGCTGTAGCAAGGTGCGGCGGATGGAAGGAGGTGCGGCGGGCTGCAGGAAGGCGTCGCGGACAGCTGACAGCAGGCGCTCTAGTTCACCCGGCAGTTGGGACTCCAGGTCGCGGCCGATGTATGTCAGCACGAAGAATAGGTTCTCCGTCTGGGGGAGAGAAATAAATGGTAAATTATGAAAATTTATGCTTCGACGAAGTGCATTTTCATTTAGGTGTAAAATATCTAAAATCGAAAAAAAAGGTCCAGCGGTCCCGAGATCTCCGAATTACGAAATAGACATCCGAGAATGAGAATAGTGAAAGGGTACGCAAATCAGCTTGAATTGAAAGTACTGTCGCAGTAAAGCTTGTAGGTACAAATACACTAGTTTTTGTTGGTAACTAATTGTCGTATCGAAATAATTCTTTCAATGACAATATTATGAATTATGATCTAGAAATCTAAAAGTAGGAATTTCCTTGATTGAATAATATTTTGAATCAAGATTGAACATTATTTTGGACATTTCGCGATTTGGACGTTTTGCAACTTGAACATTTTGCGATTTGGACATTTTTCTGCACCAAGGAGAACTGGACATTTTCGCACACGATTTATATTTTAGTTTTGAGAAAAACTGGAGATAACTTGACAATATAACGCCCAATAGTCTAGAAATGCATGGAAGATTCTAGCTGGATGCAGGTTGTATACAGAGTTGGGCAAAATTTATTCGAATGACGAATAACGAATAAATAATTCAGTTTATTCGTTATTCGCGAATAACGAATAATTTTTTTCATTTAAAGGAAAATTATTCAAATAACGAATAAAAAAGTTTATTCGTCATTCGAATAAAAATAACGAATAAGTTATTGAATAAAAATAAAGCAATATATTATGTTCTTCTTAAAATCAGTATTTATTTGGATGGAAAACAACAATGATATCATGAAAAAACATGATACTTATTTAATATGTTTGATTTCATGACTACTCTCTGCTCGAACATATTGTCAGAGAGTTTGTTTGATTTTGGCATGTTTATCATGGTAGCGTAAGAAAACATACGTTCTACCGAAGCTGATGATGGCAATGGTGTATTATATTTTTTTAAATATGTTTTTAATTTCGGGGTAGCGATCTAAAACTTTTGATTTTATGTATGTATGTATGTATTATTCGTGGATTACGAATAACGAATAAATTTGTAAATTATTCATTCGTAAGAAATTCATCCGCGAATTAATTATTCGTGAATAAACTATTCGCGGATAATCTGTGTGCGAATATTTTTTTATTCGAATAATTATCTAGATAAAAATTTATTCGAATAACGCCCAACTCTGGTTGTATATTCATATTCATTTATTTAGTATTAACCATACAACGTCACAAAATTAATCAATATACTCACATCGCTAGGTGAAGGTACAGCCTGGCGGATGCAGTCCTCGCAGCACTTGCAGATGAGCGTCAGTAACACCTGGCCAGGTTGAGCCGACGCCCCCCCGCGTCGCTGGATCGCGCGTCTTCTCAACTGGCAGTACATCTCCAGCAAGAACGACAGGAACGCCATGAGGCGTGGTCTTCCACCACCCACTACTGCACCTAGCAGCTGGAAGAAAATAAGATATAATGAGCCATTTTAAAGCATAGCAGATTTGTTGTTTAAGTGCAAAATGCCTAATTTGAAAAATGTCCTATTTACAAAAAGTCCAAATTGCCAAAGATTCAAGGGTTATGATTTGGACTTTCCGCGAAATGAACATATTGCAACTTTGACATTTCGCTATTTGGACATTTTACAACTTACGACTTTTAAGGATATGGACATTAAAGTTAAACAGAAACACATTTATCTGTCTATCTACCATCAAATTGCAACATCTGACAATTGAATTTGGCAGTTTCTGTGCAACATTTCTGTAGCTCTAAGCTAGGTCATCAGATGGTATCCTTACCCTCTCTCTGTCGTGGTACCACTGCTGGCAGGTGTTGAGGAGTGACTCGAGGAATGTCTCCGTGACCTCGTGTTCTACCACCGAGATGCAGCGTCTGGCCGCCGGGAGGGCGTACCGCGGGGATTCTACCGCTCGGGAGACTAGGTGACCCACAGCGTCCATTAGTGTGCGGGCGCTTACTGCGTTTGGATCTAGAATGGGAACATTTCTAGTTATTTATAGGTATTTAATGTTTCCTACAAAGCAAACTTAAACAAAGATGAGAACTATGAGTGAGAAACGGAAAATGTCAAGACGGTCGTCCAAGCCACCGCTTAGAACAACGAAGTTATTGTTCAGTTTTGACTGAGCAAACCCTGTAAGATTTTGGGAAGCTGTCATACATCCTTTTACCTTCTAGTGCCTTATCGATGCATTCCTGTATATCTGGCGGGAAGCTGCCCAGGTCCCCCGCGTCAGCCGCCAGCCCCAAAGCCGCCATGCCACTCGCCAAAGTGTCTGCTGACGTCAGTGACTTGGACCGCTTGAGTCCAGCAGGGAACGGCTGCGGTCTGATGCTCTTCCCGTTGCCGTTGGTAAGAGAAGATGGAGGGGATTTCTTCTTTTCGGGGATGATGGCTGTCTGTGGCTGCAGTTTGAAGTGCACGCGGGGTCCGGACTGGAAATAGAGGATTCCCTTGTGAGTTCTATTATTATATTATTGTTATCGATTCCTTTACTAAAATTATTACCGTCCGTTTCTGTTCTCATGATAGAAAATGGATTTTTGCAACTAAGTACGATTTACTAGTAACTATTGTAAGTTTGGGCGCAGAATGTTCAAATTACAAAATGTTCAATGATAGTAGAAAGTCTAAATCACGAAATGTCCAAGTTGTAAAATGCCCAATGCCTCGCGGAACGAACAAGACGAAACGATATATATTAGGGATAGAATAAAATTACTTAAATAGTTAAGAACAATCAGTATAGTATATAAAAAATCTATGTCAACAAAAAAACTTACAGTGCAGCGAACGGGGGATATGCATTCTTGAACTCTAATACATACTCTTAACTCCAGAAGACGTTCACAACTATCGGAGCATTGGGCACTTTTACTCCTGACCTGATGAAACATTTTGCAAATTCGCAATGTTGACGAAGTTGTTTATAAAGCGAGTGCTATGCTAAAGTACTGTATTCACATTTGATTTTTTGATGACTACAGGATACAGGGCTCTGTGGGTGGCTTTGGTGGTAAACAAAATATCATAATACCTTCTTTCTTGCTATGCAATAAAAGCGCGGGAAATATGATATAGATAGGTCCTATAGTTTGTTCATCCTTGTTTCATTGTAGACTTCCTGAAAACTTGAATCTTCATGAAGCCTGGTAGGAATGAACGGAATTTGTCTTACATTTACAGGCCTATTTTCCGTTCGGATTACCTGAGATAATATAGTTGCATTAGTTCTTTAGGGTTGTTTCATGCTGCTGCAGGCTACTCACCGCTTGATGCACGTTGCCGCTGGACTGGCTGTTGAGCAGCGCGGCGCCAGTGTGCGGCATCACGGGCCGGAAGTGCACGTGCAGCACGGCCGGGCCGAGTGCTGCTGCAGGCTACTCACCGTTTGAGGCACGTTGCCGCTGGACTGGCTGTTGAGCAGCGCGGCGCCAGTGTGCGGCATCACGGGCCGGAAGTGCACGTGCAGCACGGCCGGGCCGAGTGCTGCTGCAGGCTACTCACCGTTTGAGGCACGTTGCCGCTGGACTGGCTGTTGAGCAGCGCGGCGCCAGTGTGCGGCATCACGGGCCGGTAATGCGGCGGCACCTGCGCGTGCAGCACGGCCGAGCGCGAGTGCTGAAGACCCACGTTCGTGTAGTTCATGCCCATTGCTGGCCTGCAATTTTAAACATAAGATATGGGTGAAAAAATTAGCAACTGTGGAGGTTTAAAAAATGGAAAACTTAGCCAGCTCAGAAACATAGAAACTCAGATGAGAAGATTCTCGTAATGATAGGTACAGTTCATCGGCAATACGTATTATTTTATTAAATTGGGTACAGCCTACATAAGGTATGTATTTAGCGTGCATAAACAGTCAATTAAAACCCGGTTCATAATTTCTAACAACACGTTTAATTGAAGGACATACTAGTTCGTAAATTAGCACGAAAACTCGACGGTTTTTTTAGTCGTATGTGTCGCTATTGGATATAATTTTTTATTTCTAGTTTTTTTCCACCGCCGTTTAAAATATAAAAACTACCTATGAACATAAAGCACACATTAAAATTTTATAACATTAGCTACAATAAATTCCACACACGCTACCGCCAGCCATTCGCCCGATCCGTCATAATCATAATATTGATCATCATCATCACTCGTGAATAGTAATCACTGGACACAATGGTTACCGTACCCATAAACTGATTGTACTGCTCCCATTATGGGGGACTGCATTGTAGGAGTGATGTGCCGAAAGGGGGTACGGAGAAATCTTAGCCAGTTACAATTATTCCGATAGATGTCTGCAATGGGAAAGTGCTGTTGTTTTTGCTATGATATATGAACACTATGAAATACTTAATCATCAAAATTCCACAAACGACATCCTATTGTCATCAGAAACTATCATGCGTGACCATTCAAAAGGTGGTCCCTCTTCAAGTTGTTCAATAGAACGCGTGCTCGAGATATGACTGTAATGATTACAGAGGGGCACCCAAATGGTTCAAGGTTCAACGGACTACGATCAAGTCATGGACATAGTTGTACCACTGGGGTACTTCTGGTCCTGTACCACTAAGGCAGCCAGTATAATTATGATCCATGTTTCAATTTGCAGCACTAATATTCAGCAGCAGTTTTTACCCCGAACAGTGCTAATGTTGCAAAACTCTGAGGCCGTTTATGCCGCTATGACTCGCACGTTAAAGAATTGAGGACAAGTGGCCATATCCTCCCTACTTGCTCCTTTTCGTGCACACGCGATTGCAGCACTTCCAAACCTATTATCCTTTATATTTATTGCCAGTGTTAAAATATTGACGGTTCAATTATGCATTGTCTTGTTAATTAGCTTTAGTGTCGGTAAGACTGTTTTAGCAACTACGTACGTACATACATAAACCGACAAGATTTTAAGTATACCTAACCATAGACTGACCTTTACGGAGTATATTAGAATGTGCCATCGGTTATCGGTTGCCAAAGGATTTTCAGTTTAAATTGTATGGCGATAGACCCGCTACTCTGCTGAAAAACCCTGCCCCAGCGTGGCAGAAAGGTCGTGATTTGTGTGCGCTATGTTGTATTTCTGGAAGCAATTTCCAGGATGTTCTCGCCTTGCCTGAATCATTATTTTCAGACTTATAGAAAACTCAACGGCACATAATGAACCATGTCCTCACTGCACCATCTGCTCGTTTGATCGACCCACTCCATCTGCCAGACTAAATCTGTCTTCCCATAAACACAAATCAGCGATTTCCAAACCCAATCGACCAGGGATCCCAATTTATGCGCATGATCTGCTGCCAAACTAAAAGTGGATAGTTTATAGAGCATTACAACACAAAATTCATTGAGGGAAGACCAAAATATTTTCTAGCTTCGATAGAAGAGCAAAGTACCTACATCTCTTCATGTATACGTATGGTTATTTACCTAAACATTTAGCTTGATGTAAGAGACACCATACTGCTGTGCCGCCGCGCGCCCTATAGGAAAGCCTTATGCTTGTATGCCACCGTGCGGTATTTACGATAAAAGATCCACTGAAAAACAAAGAAATGTATTTCAAGAGGCGTTACTCGGCTAAATCAACATGAATATAAATATAAAACCCCTGGCAAGGTCGTTGAGGATTAATTTATTGCCTCGAGTGTAATGTACAAACAGTCAAGCACACTAACCTAAATATGTAAAGAATCTGTGAATGGCTCTTTGTCTTGAAGGAAACAAGACTGTTCAGAAAAATAGATGACTGGGTTTTAGCTACTATATGAGAATTAGCAAAATGGATTGTACGCCTAACAGTGGCTTAGGAGTCTAGATTTGCCGATTTTTCGATGTCTGTTTTTGCGCTGCATCTTAAATTTATAATGCCTTGCCTGATGTAGAATTGAGAGCAGAACTAGTCAGTTTTGTGAAAAGTTATAGCACCTGCACGAATGAAATATTCATAACGATTTTAGCGAATAGCTCTCTAAACCATACGCCGCAAATTTTCTAAAACAAGAGCTATTCTACGAATCTAGATACGAGTAATTCGACTAGGTCTAAAGTTTCAGCAGAGCAAAACAAAACTCGATACCAGCTCAAATGCAGACTTTCCTTTGCCTGGGAATTTAAACGACCGGTCATATTACTGTTTAGTGTGAGTAGGTTTAGATGATGTGGTCACAAGAGTCACAACACAACACAACTAATCCACCACCACCAACACATGGACACACAGGCAGACAGACGTGAGTCACACGCCAGCAATGGAACTTGCCGCGTCAATTTAATAACACGAATGGTATGAAGTGCCCTGCAGCGAGTTGCTGTAGGTACCTACAGTGTACAGGAATTTGTTGACGATCTATTTTCCCGTATTTCTTGGGGTCTGCTACCTAATCTACGATTGTACGAGGACACTGGTTTTAACAAAAAGCGACTGCCCTCCGCAACCCAGCCCAGGGAAACCAGATCCAATGTCAAATTAGGCTTCTGCCAGGTAGTTAAGATTGGTTAGCCAAGATCTACAATACAAGACAAAATAATAAGGTATTATTTTTATCTATCTATATATTAATCTTTATTTACAAGTATAGAGAGTTAGAGACAATTATAATAATCAAGGCAATGAATATATACGACTATTGTATTGTTCCTTTATAATATGGCCTTGGATCTTTATAATGGCGACGACAAAACATACAGATCGCTAAAATATGAGTGACGCTCGCGCACCTAATTGAGATAGTGATTTTTCGGAATGATTAATATTCGGCTAGTGACCGTGTGTGAACTTCAAGGACATTTATTTTGGTGGGTAGACGCAATTCGCAGGGTCATGCTTTTAATGTATATCTGCTACATCCAATCCTTCGAGTGGTCTTGACTTATCAAAACGGTTCGTCAGATATATTTCCCTTTCCCAATTTCTTGAATGTCCGTTTGCCCAAACGTCCAGTACCCGACTTTGAGTGTCATTTAGAACCTTTGGATGATAAATTGAGCATAGCTAAGAAGTGTATAACATGTTCATGACATGTTGTAAATGTAGTCGTACGACATAATATTTCTGGGCTTCAAATGAAGCGTTTACTTATTTGGTGTAGATGATGAGAATTTACCCTGCTTCATGGTCAATCTAATCTAAGCAGCTAACATTAGAAACGTTAACGTATTTCTTTTTTACTCGTGTTTAATAGGTAATAGTTAAAGCTGCTGAAGTGGAAATCAGAACAATTAACTGAAGTGTGTAAGAGAAAGCAAAAACGCAGTTCTAGCGAAATAGTAGACATCTCAGACTGAAACGCGTGTTTCGAACAAATGAATCTGCTCTACTGAAAAAAGAACAGTCTAGCTAGGTGTTTCAAGCAAATTAAACATTAAGAGTGGGTTGTTGAGTACCTATGTTATGTACTCAAAAGGTATTACAGTTTACATAATTTTGTATATCGTACACAATGGTTCCCAAGACTGAATGTGTAAAAAACTCAAACAAAAGGATGTTATTTTTAGATGTGAAAGCGAAACAATGATCATGTAGAGAGAGACCAATTCAAATGTTGCCAGTGCAGTGGAAAGGAAACGGAAGTGGTCCCGGAAATGGCGCCAACTGAATTCTAACAAAGCCGCGAATTTGAATCCAATCAGAATAGCAAAGAACTTACGTATCCACGCTAGAGTGTCTTCCGCGAACCATTTTCACAAACAAACACTCATTCATGTAAAACTGAAAACAACTGCAACTCAGCACAGTTTTACACTATCTCACTCAACATCTCACTATTTAGAGATCGTATTTAGATAAATGCTCTATTATTTACACTGCGGCATAAAGTTTATCACAAGAACATCCCACAGCAAACTTCACGAGTCTTGGCAGTCCGTCGCGGAGAAATTACGTACAATTTCCTTCCTTAGCGTCAACGGCGTATTAATAGAAAACCAACCCAAATAAACTAGCGCTGAGCACTGCATAAACCGATCAGGGGGATTGGGAAATGGTGTTTTAAAATAAGTGCTGATAGGATTGAAGTTCGTTCGCGTTCGTTTGGATTCGGTTCGGGGACTGAGTGTCTCGGTCTCCCGTCGGGGCCGCGCGCGCGGACTGTAGTGCGCGGTGGATCGCTCGCTGTCGGCGCGGGCGCAGCGTGCGTCACTCTACCGCCGCGCTCGACAACAAAGTGATAACAACTCCTTGATACTATATACTACACTCAAATTGCACTATCTCGCGGATTCTGTTGTGCCTCGTTGGACGGCAGCCAACGGCGTCGATACTACCGCTGTTGATGAGAAATCGCGAGGTCATGCTGAAAAACATCTCGATATTAAGGCATTTCCGGCTGAACTACAGGAAGATTTTCCACAGATCTTCCAAAGAATTTAACTGCGCAAAATGTCATCTAAAATATGCAAAATACCGGCATTTAGTCAAAGTCAAGGCTATGTCAATGCTATTCCGGGCTGACAAAGATGCCAATGATGCCAATACAGAAGTGACGAGGTGTGACGAGGCGCGGCATGCTCGCATACTCCTCATTATTACATCATGACCAGAAATGTAAGCGAGCTTTTGTGAATGGCTCTTGTATCTATAGGTATCTGGCTACATGATCTATACCATTAATGAGTCATTCATTCTAGAACTGAAGGATTGGTATATATCTCAAACAAACTTTGGGCAAACTATCTATCAAACGTATTTTAAAATCAAATGAGCATTTGCTCCAATAGGTGATATGCTGCAGGATAAGCAGGATTTGCTGCTTGAATTCGAATGTCGAAAATATCAAACCCGTCTCTAGGCTTTAAAATCTCTGGTAAAATATTAGAATGTCCAAAATTTTGTTATTATCATGAGGTGCAAGTGCTCTTGCACTAGAAGTTGATGACGCACGTGTGTTTTTTGAAAATGTGCTTCGAACTTGGTGTATCAGAGCATCCTAATTTTAAAAAGAAGTACGGCCGTAAGGTGTACATGTAGGTGCACACTTTTAAAAGGTATATTGTGCACTTCAATATTATAAAGAAGCATAACTCACCTATTGTGATGCTCAGCAGGCTTAGCCATGGTGAACTCCTTGGCGTGGACATTGAGCTTGTTAGATGGGGCCGTGGTAGTCGTGGAGGCTCCCGTCGTGGCCGCCACGCCGTCTGTGCGGACACCTGAAGGTCAACACGTGGTCAAGAGAAGAGAGACAGGTGTGATGGGAGTCCCTCGCAAATGATAAAGAGTCCTATTTCTTCAGCTTTTAGGTTGAAATTTGGAGGCATAAAATCTTGGGTATTTTTAAGCTACTAATAAATAAGGGACATACGGCTCTGTGGTCCTATTTCTTTAGCTTTGGGGTTGGAATTTGAAGGCATAAAATTTTGCGTATTTTCAAGCTACAGGGGACAAAATATGGATACGGCCCGCGACCGGTTACCGCATCTTAAGGAGACTTAACCTGAGGTATCATCCTTGCCAACCATGCAAAGAAACGTCACCAAGGATATACGGATCAGTTCAACAATTGAAAATATTTCTGTGGGGCTCTACCTGTACATAGAGACGTTCATAGGAAAGTGCTATTATTCGAACTAAAGGAAGAACCGAGTTTGCCTTTACAAATACAATGTCAAAGAAACTTTGTCTTCATTTGCGAGAGACTGATGAATGATTGTGTTAAAAAGGAAAGTCGTGCCTACGATGCAATGTATCAAGTTGTTAATCACGACATGCTAGTTTTTCCGCACTTTTAACCAAAAAGTCTGTCCGCGTTTATAATTATCCTGTCTGATCGTTGCGATGATAGCTTGGACATCTGATTTAGACTTTGAAAACTGGTTAAATTGTTGATAAACGTACTAAATATATATATACTTAGATCGAAATTTTTAATTGCAGTACATACTCCTATAATATACACAACGCTATTTTAGCAACTGACATGGTCATCATCAGATCAGGTACCCTTTCAGCAAAGTTATTGATTGCACTGCCGCTATGGTCCAGGCGTTCTGAACCTTGGGTCTCCAGTCTCCATCATGAAGACCATGGGTTAGATACTCATTGTAAATTACTACCTGTAAAGCTTGGCTGAATAACGTCTAAAACTGCGCCAAAATGGCTCAGGATACTGACGTGGGTTATGAATTTCCGAGACTCGAATTTAAAGATGATCGCACTGCAATTGAATCATCCTGTGATGTTCAGTTTTATTTCAATGCGATGCCTCTTTACAGAACATGCAACATTTCCACAGGAAACAAAAATGGTGCAAACATTTATAAACATCAGGTGTTGGAGCATGTGGGAGCACTGCTGGACAAAGTGGTCGGGGACAATAGAGTATGGATACGTAATAAGGTGGGCACGGATACAGTAGGAAGGAATGTACGTAGGATAGGAATCTGTAGAAAGACGAGGGTCTCAGGCTCGTATTTATAGAGCGATCTCAAGATTGAGAGCAATATTAAGTATGGCTTCGACAGGTAATTTTGTACTGAAATGACATTTCTGATACGAACTCAAACTCGCTGTCAGTCTCAAGTGTTGTATTAATACGGGCCTCAGTGTATTGCAGTTTAGAAAACCTAACATTATATAGCAATAGTTTACTGATTTTCAAAAATAATTTTCTTTGTCGGACGTGGAGAAAACGTTCTTATATGAGCTCGTTGACGCTCTGTCTGCCTACCCCAAGGATACAGACATGAGTATGTATGGACTATAACTGCACTCTGCACAATACTAGCTACCACGAAATTGGTACGGCTATTTGGTACTTCAACAGGATGAAAGTTAGCGGCGGCCGGTGGAGCGGTGCGCGGGCGCACGCGTGTCACGCACAGCGATCTAGGTTACCTTGTTACGATACTAGCTAGCTAGTGGTATTGGATTCGTGTGGATTACTGTTATTAGTTCGAATTGGTACTTATTCGTGTGAAGAAGCACACTTTATAAAACTGAATATATTCAGACGATTCATAGTACTGAATTTTTTGTTCATACAAAGAATATAATAATTATCTAGACATCTAGCATGAAAACAAATATTATTTATCGTTTAAATATTATCTGCCTGACCAAGAATCAAAGCCGGAATCAGTACATCTAGTAATAAAATCGACTACGCTTGCTGGATAAATAATATTGGGCAATATTTGCTCCTGGAGATATTATGAATTTTCCGTAGTCACTATTATAGAGACAGACAATCTAATTTAATTTTTAAAGTACTTACTTAACCATCAGTAAATTTTCTTGTGTTCACAAATGTGCCAGAAACTGATCCAAGTGGAAATAAACAGCGGAAATCAAACTACGTTTCGTTTACATCGAGTTGTTTACTCCACCTATCATCATCAAAGGCTAATTTTACTGAAATATCTGAAAACAGACCTGTAATAGCCGTAGTTTCAGCCTCTGTGCTGGCAATGGTGACTGGAGGAGCCGGTAGAGCAATAACTGGAGCGACCTGAGCCACCGGAGCAACTTGAGCAACTTGAGCAACCTGAGTCATCGGTGCCACGGAAACCGGCACGGACACAGATACAGTCACGGGGGAAACAGAAGCCACCGGCACTGCTACAGGCACTGGTGCCTGACAAACGGCCACCGGCGCCGGCGCCACCGCCACCGACTGCTTCACTATACACCTCGACATCACTACAATCCCTAAAAATCCACTTTTCTTTCACACATCGAAAATGAAAATTCGCGAGCGCGCTTGACAATCTCGACAACAAACATGCGACTGTCGCTTCGTTCCAAATTTGATGTTTGTTTATTTTTATTTTTGGCGCCAATTTTGCGTAGTGACGTTAGCCAGCCAAGCTTTTACGAGTGGCCTGTTAGTATGTAAACTCCTTCCTGAAATCACAGTTCACATGATCCTAACCAAGGAGTTTTTATTCTGAATCCTTAAAATTCCTAGCTTCTGATTAACTCATGGGATTAACTATTTGCATGCTAAAATGGCAGTGAATAATATGTCTGTGATACGATAGAGAAGTTCTTAAGATATTTTATGATTACTTTTAAAAACACACTTGCGCAATTAAGGAAACAAAACAAAACAAAACTGTTATCCTTGCCGATAATTAAGTACTTTGTTTCTCTAACAGCGCCAGTAAGTATATTTGTGACCTTCCACTTGCAAAGGTACCTTATGGAGATGCATAATATGCATAATATGCAGTTGCAGATTACAGGAATATTATCCCTGTAATCTGCAACTCATAAGCATAAGTTATCCAAAAACCCTCCATAAAGTACCCCTTTAAAACCCTCCATAAAGTATCGCTACACGTGGAATGTCACTTTTTTTTATATTTGTGGTCTCTACATTACCTGGAGGCCTGTAGATTTCGAGGGTAGGCTTTCCCTTCGCGTTGGTCAGGATCATACTCCGTCGCTTCCCATTGTTTGGAAACTGTTGAAAAAATTACATAATTAATGGTCTGATCAAGAAAATATGAGTAACTGCCGTAGGGACTCTACACCTCTACGCCTACACAGCTGCACCTTGTTTTTTTATATATTAGAAATGGTTCGCTCTTGACTGCAGTCTATGTCGGGAGCGACAGAGACGTAGTCGACGATGGAGCGAGCTCACTCAGAAGATGTCTGTTCACTCTAATTTTGAAGTGGGTTGGATGCATTCGGAATCACGGAAGCAGGTAGTGAGTTCCACTCTTTTGTCGTGCACATTACAAAGAAACTTGTATAAGTACCTACTTATGATGAACTATATCATCTATCTTTTAGCATAACATACGACAAATGTCAAGCATCCAAGAAGCTTTAGACATCAGCATCACTTCTCAAATAAACTTTGTGAGAACTTGAAAAAACAAAAAGACTACGTAAATCTTTAGTCACATTATTTCGTGAAATAAGACACATGGACTTTTGTCTGAGATGATGCAAGCGGTGTGCCTTTTTTATTAGTTTTCGTCATCAAGGTCGAGGTTAAGTTACAAGTTTTTATGATACCTAACCGCTATATTTTTCCTGAGATTACATTGAATTTATTTTTATTTATTTTTAAGATTAAACATAAAACAGTAAAATTTACAGACCCAGAATACGAACATAACAAGCAAAATATGCTTATGTTCACCAAGAAACTGACAGCAGACCTATGTCTTTTTCAAACTGATGTGCAATAAACGTAGGCAACAAAGTATATTTTCAAAATATTACAACTCGCCTGAATGTAAACTACCTAAGTAAACACAAACACCATTAGTTAGACTAGGTCTATTCTATTGTGTATACATGAAGACCGTGGCTAGGTCATGCATAGTATTACATCATAAGTGCAAAAATAGACTCGTCAATTAAATAAGTGTCTTCTTGAAAATATAGTCAACCTCTAGTTATCTACATATTTATAAAGGGTGTAAGCGATAACTTCCCGCAAACTTATAGGGGTTGCTTGCTCTGAACAACTTTCAAAAAAAAAAACGGAAACGAAAAAAATATGATAACTTCCCCATGCGAACTGAATGGGGAAGCCAAATTTTATTTTTCATTTCCTGAAAGAATTTCTTCGTGAAATTTGTTCAGTTTCGTTGACTGAGCAAACGCTTTTCAATTTGCGGGAAGCTATCCCTTACATGTATAAAAAGTTAATAGCGGGATCCGGGGTGTTGTATGGTAATTTATACGATTGGTTCACAACATCAAATGAAAACAATAATGAGAAATCATAGTCTGAAACCTAGAACGACTAGATAGTTATGAAAAAATATGGTGTCGAAAGAAATTAGCATGCTTATGACGCGTGAAGGCTTCAGATGAATGCAGGCTGCGTAGGCGCATGCATATGTCGCGTCGTCACCCACGTCTTGTTGCGTTACTGGCGCATTACATTAGCTAGGTAATATTTGCGCATAATGAATAAATTGATTGTTTTTGTCGGTAATGAAGATTAGTAAAGATAAGTGAACGGTAGAAAAAGGTAAATATTAATAGCAGCGATTATGTAGCTAAGAATCTTTTAAATTCTTTGAATAAGGAGACCAAAAACATCGTGAGAGTGATTTTTGTAACTGATAGAAGCTGATAGGACGAATGGAATGATAGCTATAACTATAAATAGGTACACATATTGCGGCGACCTCAAATAAGTTGAGAAAAGGCAGGAAGGGGGGATGATCAGTTTCTTTTCTGTGGATATCTAACGATAGCCAGAGAGCCACTACAGTAGCCGCTTTCTGGGCGAGCAAGATTTAGCCCGATTTCTTGCCGACACACAAGAAGAATTCTGTGGGGATGATGATGAGTCCTTAAGTTAATATATTCAGTGGTGTAATTCTTACCTGGGTATGATGCATGTTGTGGTGCGACTGTGGGCGCACAAAGCTGCGCTCGCGCATGATGACGCCAGGAGTCGCGAAGTCCTGCATCCTGTAGCTCCGCTGCAGCTCGTTCCCTACACCCATCTGAGCCTGCATCTTCACCGATTTCACTACCCCAACACTAGCACTAAAATCGACACTCCTAGCCACGTAGCTACCCCAACACTATTAATTTGCTACGTTATCTGTGGCGCTTTCCCGCGTTTTTTATCGACGCGTTCTTATTTGGACGGAATTATTGATACGTTCGCGTGATTCAATTTTCTTTGGCAATTTTAATTAGTGCGCTCTGGTATTTAGCGATTCTTTAATTATTTTTTATGGCTTTACAGTAGCTCTAGTTTTTAAATAGTTTAGTTTTTTAACTTATTGATTACAAGAAATTATAACATCAAAATAAATACACTAGATGATTGACTAGTAATAAAGTTACTTTACGTAATGTCACACTTATTTTGGTTACAAATAAATATTTACAAATGTTCAAAAATACGTACAATTTTTTTTGCTACTTTGCTAATACGGGCAATACACGAAAAATGCGAGAAACAACAAAGCTGTATATTTAAATATTAACAGTTATAATCACAATGCTTTATTTATTGTGACGTCACGTTAGAGATCACTTTTCTCCAATTTTATATATGCATATATAAAATGTACAAATAATTAATATTTCGCCCTCCACCGTGGCCACAGGCAGAGGGTAGTTCGATTTGTTCGTTTGATACGACTAAAGAAGAGTGCAGGTTCGCTGACTGACAGAGTGACAGTCACGGAGCGATTATTATTAGTATTTCGAGGGGCTGACTCCGGGGCCTGCCTCGAATCGTTTCGTCGTGCGGGTTGCTTCAACCCTAATCTGAAACAAGAGAAAGAGATCATTTATTATTCCTCATTGCTGCATAAGAACTTAGAAGATAGGGCATTATTCTAAAGGCCCTTTCTCTGTACTATGGTGAAAAGAGATCGCAATCACTGATTACTTATGAGCGCGGCGGGGCGCCCAGCGCAATGATCTACGAAAACCTATAACGACTCTACCTTGCGGGGGGGCATGGGTCAACGGTATCACAGATTTTCCTTCAGGGCGAGGTCGTCCAATATATAAAAAGACAATGGTATCATATAGTCACTATTATCACAATGTCCACAGCATTATTAAGTCCATCGCATGACAATGTCCACAGTATTATTTGGGCCATAGTACTTGTTGGATAATATCCGACTGCACGGTTCCCAATATCCTAAATCTCACATACCTATTCGCAAAGACTTCATACAAAAGACATCAACGAGCACCACATTTTACAAAATCAAAAAAATTAAATAGTTAAAAAAGTGGTTGATCAACATATTTAGTTAGGTGGCACAAAGTAATATCCACAAGTGGAATACATTTTCACACAATGGATTTTACTAAGTAGATATTAGAATTTCCAAACCGGTCCGAATACCGACCGCGCCAAGCAAAAAAGGAAGCGGCCAATTATCCACACCACACTACCACCACAGTTCTTTACCGGAATATTTGTATCTACTCGTGCTCTAAATACTTTAGCATCGGTGTTAGAAAAGCATATCAGAAACTGCAGAACTAAAGAGTTCGATCCGATGAACAGTTTAAATAGTGCAACAGGGGGGTTTTATTTGGTCATTTCTTTTTAAAGAGATGTATAATTTTCTAGATTTTCACGCTGCGCTGCGTTTACGTATAATTTGAGGCAATTCATTAACTTGACGTAAAATGACATGACACAGTTCGCGCATTGAAAATTAGACCTTATAAATGTGAATATTTGATTGGCAAAAATGTGAAAACTTCTTTAAGAAGTTTGCCCATTAGTGGACCTCTTATGGGATGAATGTGTAATCTCATGTAGTCACTCTCTACATTTCTTGAGGTACCTACAATTGACATTCTAAATAAGTATGCAGTTGAACGCCTACATAACCACAGATAATATAATGAATACTATAACATAATCTAATAAAAAAGAAACTACATACTGCCTTCTTAACCTAATTTTAGTCTTACACAGAAAATGAATCATTCTGATCAGAGCAATCAAACCTCTCAGTACAACGACCTACGATGCCCTATAGCGAGAGAAAGGGCCACATCTATAGAACAAGGGCTTATTATATTAGAAAGCTGGCTGCGGTGCTGCGTGCGGAATTTTAATTTGATAAGACTGACAACTCATCACTACATCAATACACAATCTTATTTGAAATTATCATCGTAAACCGATTTTATTAGGCTAATGGCGGTAACAATCCCCTTGGACAAAAGTAATTTTATTGATAAAGATAGATACATAACTTGTAATCATTATTGTTCGTCCAATTTCAAAAAAATGCCAAAAAAAATTAACAAGAATTTGTTTCCAAAGATCACGACCCTCAGTAATGAGGAGGGCGACGTGAGTGATTTATGGCCAGCTTGATGTCATGTCCGGTGTTCAGGCGAGACTTCACGTTACCACAGGTATCAAGCCACCCGGGTGATTCCCCATTGGGGGAGGTCCAGCTAGCGACCTTAAGCACACGAACCTACTGGAAGTCTGTATGTATATATAATAAATAGTTTGTTTGTATGACTCACCGCTCTCTCGTAGCGCTGTCGAGGTGAGCTCTGCACTCGGGACTCGTTACTTTACTCGTATTGCTCACTGAAAAGAAAGTGCACGTTTTAAATCATACTGTAGTTTCATATATTTCGCTAATTAACTTATGAATTCTGTTTGTACTATTTAAATAGATAATACTAGTATTTTAGAAACTCTAAGATAAAAGAAGGACTGCATAGAGAGAGCTGCTTTTGTCTTAGCATTTCTGAATATTTAACGAGGTGTTTTAAAGGTAAAAGAACTTTTAAAGAAGAAATATGATCCAATAGTTTTTATCCAGTTTATTATCAATATTAACATAACAAAACAAACAAAGCTATTCTCATATTACATAGAAGATGAAATCACGACTCTACATTTTGTTGTCTGACTAAGCTAAGCAATAAATCTTAAAAGTTTTTCAGTCATGATTTATTTCAGTTCAGTGAGTTCTTGAGTGAGTTATATAGGAAATGATTTCAGAGTAAATGAGACACTTCAAGAGAGCAGAAAGTGAATAGTTTCATGAATATTCAAATACTAATCGCAACTTTAATATAAAAAGGTGCGAGGAATTAATAATTTGCTGGCAGTTTTTTCGTCAATTCGTATAAGGTTGTGAGTAGTTCAAGTTTTAGTTCATTATGGAGTGGTTGGTAGTGGTACCTAGAAGATGTCACGTAAAAGAAAATGTGTTCAGGAAGTTATATAAGGTCTTTTTAAATTGAGTACAAATATTTTAAGGGTGGATTTCTATCATCAAACTGAACAACTTTCCCCAAGGAACATAGGTCGAAATATGAAAAAGAAATTTGGCCCTCCCATACAAATGGGACACCATTCCGGGCCGGAGTCAATTTGTATGGGAGGGGAGGGCTAATTTTTTTTTTCATATTTCGACCTATGTTCCTTGGGGAAAGTTGTTCTGTTTGATGATAGAAATCCACCCTTAAAATATTTGTACTTAATTTAAAAAGACCTTATAGATACAGAATAAAAACAGAGTTCTAAAAGTGCCCAGTGGGCATTGAAATGCATAAATAAATCTAAGAAAATTATGACACACGATCGAGAAATAAATAAACAGTGAATCAACGAGGTTTCTTGTAAAAATATCAAAACTACGAATGTTGCTGTAGGCGTTTTTATATGACATCATGTTTGTAGAGCCATGTGCACATTAAAACTACAGTAGGAAATAACAACTTTAATTCTAGCTTCATAGAGTTTATTTTATAATATCAGAAATACCATAATGCTTTCCAATATAGGAAGTAAATCTCGCATCATAGAGTTTTTTTATAATAAAATAAATGTTATCCAATGTCTTGGATGAAACATTTAAGAAAATCAGGAAATCGCTCGGATTTATAAAAATTTAGGATAATATACGTGATATATAAATATAGGATAGGCGTAATAAGATAAATAGGCATATACATTTTTCAAATAAATACAATTAATAAGTCACATAATCGGTGGAATTTAAAAATACAATTTGATTCCTATATGTACATATTTAACACCTGAAAAACTTTCCAGATAGTCAAGCTCTCAATCAATATAATATGAAAGAAAGTCGTGTTAGTTACACTATTTATAACTCAAGAAGGGCTGAACCGATTTGGCTGAAAATTGGTGGTAAGGTAGCTCAAAACCAGGAGAAACATAGGGTACTTTTTATTAAAAAAAAAAACTAAAAAAAAACACTACACACCAGCTAATTTAATTAAAAAAGCATTTTCTGATAACCACCATCGCTCGCCTTCTGCAAATTAAACAACGTCCTTCACTATCTCTACAAAACGGATAGAGACAGCTACATATTTGCTTGCACTATACGTGAGACATCTGTGTATACTTCATTATAGATGCAGGTTCTAGGTCATTAGGTGTGTTTTGTCTTCGTCTCGATCAAGGCGAGATATAATGGCAATTCGTCACTGTATTTTTACAGGATGTGCAATACTTTAGTTTACGACAGATAGTTTGCTCCTTCTTCTATCATGTAATTTTGAAGCTGATGAAAGAGCCTTTCAACCTTGGTGTCATCGTGCTGCTTCTTAATAGGTAAGTCTTTGAGATGGTAGGTACGTCTAACGACCACCCATAAGAAGTCCCTGAAAAGACCCTAAATTAAAAAGCACTGAAAATTGCTGGAGGCTGGTGAAAGTTTCAGTCTAAAACTAGTAAATAGTTTTCAAAAACCGGACTTCTAAGTCTGCAAGGAATGTAAGTATGGAGTAAGTAACCCCTCTCATGAATAGAAACACAATATGTCAGAAACTCAGAACGAAATAGCACATACATACTTAAGTAACTCTTGACTACTCCTCTCTTCTCTACTCTACTCTTGTCAATTTCCTTCCTTACACATAAACATGGAACACCCTGGACCACCAGGTAGAAGATTAGATGATTATCAGCAAAATTAATCGAGTATGAAGATATAAATAGCGACAAGCGGATAAATGGGGCATTATCATGCGCAGTGACATAACTATGGCGCACACCCAATATTTATGTTTTGTTTCCTACTGTGTAATTGAAAGGGTTATTTTGGTACGGTGATCTTCTTTTGATATTTCCTACTGAAATAGGACCTAGATAGTGTGGTCTATATGTTCGATTTTCTATGTTCATCACACCGATAGCTATATAAGCTATCATACAAGTATTTTATAATTATAAGTTTTAATGTGCATCATGTCATGGCATGAAAGAAGGTCATTGTGTCTTGGTATGAAAGGTAAAATATAAATATCGACATCAATCATTAGTGGTCTCTGCCAATTATTCATCTTATATAAAATAGTCTGTTGAAAGTACCTACCTAAGTACAAGTAAGCTGTCCTTTAAAGGCAAAAGAAAGGGCTTTCACATGATGCTATGTAGTAACGACCTAACCAACAAAAATAAACATTCTACTACAAATAGAAAATAACATTTACTTAGACAGGATAGTAAAGTATTTGCTAAGTTTCATTCTACGCAGTTAAATAAGATACAATCATCGGACGTTGAGGAACGCCGAATGAGTCACCAACCATTACTAAGCCACTAACCAACCAAGTTATAAAAAAACTGCTCATAATATGCGGCAAAAACTGCGATGGTAAACTGTAAATTGTATCTAGTAGATTCAAACCGTGTGATGCCCGGTTAGAGACAACTGAAATCACGTTTATATTCTTAACTGGAAAGGCAGAGCGTCAGTGGCGCCACATCTCTCTTTTGAAGGGCATTTTAGATTGATTATTTATTGCTGAAGTGTCGGAAGCCACCACGCCTTTTCTCTGCTCGACTCTAGGCTAACTAGACAAAACAGGCTGACAGCATAGCTTCTATAGACACGAAATCCTCGAACAGATCTTCAAAGATACTAGGAATTCCTCCATATTTAAATATCAATACGTTTCAACAGGTGGAATCATGTAGACTTGCGATTGTGACCATGACAACAATATGCCAGTTCGCGCCTTTTCACTGCCCACTCTACGCCCCCACAACTTAGGAGTGGTGGTCTACCTTTATTGATCAACAAGGATCAATATACCATTATGTTTCTATTGAAATCGAACGTTTGATTTCAAAATATTATTACGAATATAAAGTGATGGCAATTTAGAAGATCTTAGGTTCTTCTAGATTTACATTACATCTTTTGCGTGATCGATGTGATTACTTTAGGGATTCTAAACGAGATTATATCAAGCATCCTTCCATAATAGACTTAAAAATATTCTAGAAAACATTTCAGTTACGAAAAAAGCCAGACATTTGAGCGAAAAATTAGCATGTCAGTAAAATTGCGCTAACAACACATATACATTGCAATGACGAATGTAACTTCAAGCTATTTATTTTATGAATGTAGAGACACCTTGAAATCGTGAAATGCAACGTACAAACAGATGAAATAACTGAAAATCGTTTGTCTGGATTACTTATTGTAAATATTACATAGAATCATATTCATAAAATCTACTTTACACACTTGGATAGAAACAACTTTACAAAGACGTAATTTTATTGAACTGGGAAAAATCTTAGAACATTTTTAGTCATTAAAGAAATCTAGGCCATTTTTCATGCTACAGCCGGCCAAATGTTTCATGTATCCAAATGGCATAAAAATCGGCACGCTACGATCCAGTCTAAGGCCTGAAACTAAACTATGGTTGCCATCGAACTTTTACGAAGAGCGAAAGCGAAATGAAAACTATGACAAGCTCTGGAAAATGGCAAATACCTACTCTTGATAGTAAATGGACACCGTATTCTAAAAAAAACACTTTCCTCTACTCCCCAACTTCCCAAGAGATAACAAGATCTGTTTTGGGCAAGCTCCCTTTGTCACCTTTAGACTAGATTTAAAAAAACGTCCAATAATGGCGATCCCATCTGAGATGACGATAGTTAAACCATCGCTTGTAGGTTAGGTACTATTGTAGCTGACAACCCTACCACCAGCAACAGTTTCAGGGGTGAGTGACCCGACCAATGGGCCGCGACGCGACGATAGATAGGTATCTCGTGTTACCTAACTGACAGCGTAATGCAGCTTACAAGTAGATAGAGGCAAAAAGAAGATATATTTATTTGATAAATTAAAAAAAAACTCTGAGGCTGTAACTATGAAAGATACCTACTCCTTCGTAGAGTCAGTTTAAAAGGATTTACAAAAGAACGAAGAAGTAACATCCAAGTTAAAACAGATGAAATAATTTTAGACGATGTTTAGATATCCTCAGATGAAGCAACTAGGTAAGGTACTTACATAAAATAAATAGGATACTATATCGAAAAAAATATGATCATAGAATTGAAGAAATATGCCCATAGAATCATTTGGATAAAAGAAATAATATGATCATAGGTAAAAGAAGAAATATGATCATAATCACAGACACTTCTATGATCATAGAACAAGTACCTAGGCTAACAATGTGACTCTACAAGGTCCGTATCCTGTGCGTGTTCGAGCGCAGGTCTGGTCTGGTTACATTTTGTAAAAAATCACTGGGTTTAGTTGGATAGGATGCGGTAGCTCAGTTGATAGAGCGATTGAGCGGTATTCCAAGGTCGCAAGTTCAATTAAATATTAAAAAAAAAATGTTTTGGTTGAGTGTAGGTATATGAACCAGTAAAGTTTGAACTAGGATAGGAATGTTCTATCCTATATAATTATAATGAGTTGCTCAATCAGTGAGCTGTGACATCATAATGGCACAGAGGCTAACACACCTTTGTGTGTTGTATGAATCAGCCTGACATTAAACACAGATCTGTTGAGATAACTGATAGCCTGGTCGTCCATTATTATAATTAACCATAGTGTGTTGCGGAGAGTAAGTAGATCGATAGGTTAGTAATTTTTAAAAAAAAGATTAGGATCGCAATCTTTTAGCAGAAAAGACAGAGTCTGATCTTGAAAAGAAAACTTATCTTATCAATAAGGCTTGAAAAGATATGCAAATATGAATAAATTGAGTGTAAAATACACTCATCAATGTTTCGTCACGTCTCTGATGGGAACGGGACGCTATAACAGTGATCACTACTAATTCACTATAATTTTAGTGGTATTTAGGCCACGGCGTGTCCGTCCGTAGCCGCGGGAACTATATCTCACACGCGGGAATCTATTTTTTATCACCCGCCAATCAGCTAGCTACACTAGACTATGCAGGGCGGCCAAAACAATGCATTGCACTCTCTTTGGCAAACAGCGAAATTAAAATCTGCATCAGAAATTACGTCACTGAGTCCACTGACTCTCGTGTCCGGAATTAGGAAGGAAGGACTAAGATGGTGAAGTTAAAGTGTTAGATTTCCACTCCGGAAAAACTCGACAGCGGAAAGTGTTGCGCTCCCCAATTGCAGTCCGAAAATACAGCACTAATTTTAGCAGGACGGGTCGAAATCGCTACATGATTGATAGCGTAGATTAAATGAACGAGGGTGTAGACTGTAGAATGCTCACCAGAATCGTGCGGTCGCGTGCAGCTCGGCGGTGTGAGATTCGTGTAATTTCACTGAAATTTATTTTTGTTCACCGTTGCGCGCGCGCAGATTCCGGTCGTGATCGTGTGGCGCCCGCCCGGGCGGATTGCCGACTGACGCGCGCGCCTCCGCCTCGGCCCCGTAGCAGATCACCGTACACAGTAGGTACACAACACTCAATGCACGATGAACGCTGACACTATGTCTGGTAAAGCATCTGATGCAGCTGAACAAAGTCATGCTCCTCCTTCGATTGGTGCATCTCATAGTAAACAATCGATTCTATGTCTACTTTAGTCACGCCTTTATCCTTTACAAGGTAGGCAGAGCGTCTGACCCGCAGCATATCACCGTACACAATACACAACACTCACTGCACAATGTGCGCTGACTCTGAATAGCTGAAAGCATTTTGATGCAGCTGAGCGGTCACAAGATCATGTTCCTTCTTCGATTGGTGCATTTGCATTTCATAATAAACAATCAATCACGCCTTTATTCCTTACGGGGTAGGCAAAGCGTCAAGCGACACATGATCAATTTTAAGGCGCATTTCAGGTAGGATTATGATTGCTTATGCTTTTATGATGGGTTGTCTGCTCTTCGCCTATTGGTTACAGGTTCTACCGTATGACCGGGAAGAGAAGCAGCTGGTACATTCTATATATTATTTTACTGATTGCAATCCAGCAGGACTGACGTATATATAAGTTTACTACTACCTAAGTCAACATACTGCCTTGCAGAACACACAAGCGTTGTTTAAAACGCAAGTAAACATGAGTATTTGCAAATCATTTGCATTGGTATCTTTGCAACCTGTTATGACGTAGGCACATTTGCATTTAAAATTATGAGTAGGTAAGTAGAGGTACTGGAATTTAATAGATGTTTTAAATTTAACTATGTGGTTTAGTTCAACTGATCGATTTTATAAACTTATTTGCATCTGTACCTATAATTTTCTAATTACAATTTGTTTGTACTTCCATGCTGGACTGGGAGAGATAGAAAAACATAGAATGTGCCAGCTACATCTCCCCTGGGCATGCTGTAAAAACCAGCTAAGGGATTCGAGGGTTTTAATGTATTGCAATTTAGGCGATGGGCTAAAAACCTGTCACTATAGCAATACACACATGACCATCTGAACTGAAATAACCCTCAAAACTGGTCAGACGTGGCGGAGTGACCTTTCAGTCGTTTTCGCTCTGCCTACCCCATTAGGGATAAAGGCGTTATTTTATGTATGTATATGTATGTTTTGTTCAACGGATCGATTTTATAAACTTATTTGCATCTGTACCTATAATGTTTGTTGGTTTGCGATCCATTTGGTAAATTGTATCGATTTATCATCAGATTTTAGATCTTTTAGAAGCATATAAGAAGTATTCAATCGATGTACCTAACTATGTTGTCGGTCTTCTGCTACTGCTAGATTAGATGTCTGGGTCCGATGTTTTTTTAAGACTGGTATTCCGTGAGATAGAATTTTGCAGTTTCCTTAGAAAAAGGTAGACTAAATTAAATTGATACCTATAACAATAAGAATCAGTGTGTTTAAGATAATTATCGGAAGACCGACCGACAACCATTTAATAAATTGATCTTAGTTTAGATATAGTACAATGAACTGTAGATGAAGATTAAATATTGACATTATAAATTCATTGTGCTCATGGGCTAATCGCTATGTTGATGGGAATTCGGCGCTATTGTCTGAATATTTAATATTATGAGAATAGCGAGAATAGAATCAATCCTCTTACCAAAGTATTTGATTCGCGTAGGTAATAAAATCTTCATGATGGTCAAATATTATTGTCATCTGTATATCAATATAGGTATCTTCTTAAAACTTTTGGAGTAAACTCGCTGGAGCTCGCTAGATCATCGGGCCTGTCGTTTCTGATAAATCCATTTCTGAAAGAGCAAACGGGAACATAAATCTGTAATCTAATTATGACGATTATTTTATTAAAAAATATACAGTACAATACAAAATACTTTATTGCACAAAGAAACACAAATATATACAACAGAAAAGTAAGGAACAAAACAGTACAATATAGGCGGCCTTATTGCTAAAGCAGCAATTTCTACCAGGCAACCTTAGGGTGTTAGGATAGTAGTAGTGTTAGTAGTAATATAGTTCACCACATCCACTAGTTTGCTTATTTCAGCCATTAACAGGTCCACAAATTGATCCACTTAAGGTGAAAATAATAGTGTAAACGTTCACCACACCACCAGGAGAACACATTGCACACAATGTTACAGAGCTCCCGAAACCCCGAATCATTTAGCTGGTTTTTACAGTATGCCCGGGAGGAGATGCAGCTGGCACATTCTATGTTTTGTCTATCGCTCCCAGTCCAGCTTGGAAGCAAAATATCTGATAATTATTGTGGATGTAAAAAGATAACTAAGACGACCTCTTCTAGGAGTGACGTAACCAACAACAAACATTGTGCCCGCCCACTTTACGCCCATCGGCGCAGGCGCAATGTCACGTAAGTGAAAGGCAGTACTAATACGCTGCACTGATTAGCATGCAATCATCTGTAACGTTATTGTTTATGGATTGCATGCTCCGGGTGCCATTGTGGAGCGCTCCCATATTTATATTATGATGAGAATTTTCTTCTTCACTGTAACACCATACTATACAGAATTTTTTATCTCACGATTGCCGCTTTGTGCATGCCTTGCTGTCCTTGAGTTCGACATAATAAACCTTTAGTTAGGCACACAAGTAGATACATGGCCTAGAAGCAGTCATGAGATAAAACAACTGTATTTATCGGAATATCATATAACTTGCTGACATGATTCAGACTCTATAATTTTTTGAAATATTGGCTATTATATCAATTTCGATGGTAGCATGAACGTAATTTTATTTATGAAAATTACTTTTCAGATAGTTTATCCGTTAACCATAAAACTTTTTTTTTCATGTCTATGAAAATATTTGAGAATAGTAAAAGAATGGTATTATAAATCTCACTTTATATTAAACAAAAGATATTTACAGTTACAGCAATAGGATGTTCTGTCATTAGGTGTACAATTACTACTCGGTGATCGTCATCTCATCCACTTTACTTATAAAAGTTATAAACATTACAATATTCAAATCGAAAACTATTTCTATAACTCGTTCACGGGTTTACGTTTTTCGGGTGACGTAAAAAAGTATCCTGAGAAACCTAGAGGGAAAACCAAGAATCAGTGAGGACCTAATTATTGGGGTGGTGTTTGCTACTTCAACATTTACCAAGTTAGTAGAGAATGTTCATAAAGATTTAGTTTACGAAAAAAAAAACATAAGTACTTTATTCTGCGTTTATTCGTTAGCAAAAATGCATAGTTTATGTTGTTCACAATTAGTTTGTGTTTAGACCTTATTTGCAGTCTACTTTGTCTTATTATTACATCAAGAACTGTCCATATTGAAATTGTTTACGTTCCTATTTTACATTTTATGCAGCCCCAGTAGCTTGCAGCCGCGATAATGCCGCGATTTTATCACATTTATCTGTCAAATTGTATGGAAGTTTGACAGATAGATGCGATAAATTCGATATCGCGTGGCGGCATGGTATAGGGGCAGAAACTTATTAAATCGTAATCAGTGAATAAAAACAACTAAAAATATAAGGAATGTTCTAAACTAAAACTAACTAAACTATTTAATACCAAATAATTGTCTAAAAAGTAATAAATAACTAGAAACAAAAATTAAAAACTATGTTTTGTTACTTTGGTGGTACATACAAGAAAGCTGCAGAATACTTACTCTTTTCATACCTGGTGTAAGGGACAGCATACCAAAAGCTCAGTTAACGAAACTGAACAACTTTCATCAAGATTTTTTTTTCAGATACTGAATACAATTTTGGGCTTTTCCATACAAATTGTCTGATCAAGGCAGTCATTTTGTTTGGGAAAGTAAAATTTTATTTAGAAAGAATTTCTTGGTGAATGTTGTTCAGTTTGCTTGACTGAGCAACCCCTATCAGTTTCTGGTACGCTGTCCCTTACACCCGGTATATTTTTAACATCGTAAACAAATGACAAATGATCAGATTGCACTTGAAAAAATTATATAAAGTTTTCTTTCTATTTATTATTTCTTTTATTATTTGCCTATTGCCAATTATTTTTATTTATTCATTACAGCCAAAGTTAAATAACACCTAGCTAGCTAGCTACAAACTACAGTACTGTATACTTAATTTTATATATAAGTATAGCAACAAGTAGCGTATACGTTATATGGAAAAATATTCTATTTATTTTCTTTTTCTAGAAATTCTTTACAATAGTAAATACAAGTGTTTATGCCATATTTTACACAAAGCTGGTTTCAGATAGAGTTATTCACCAAATTCTAAAACAATGGACCCGCATAATCCGCGTCGTTAGGGTGCAATGTTCGGACACCATACACTAGAAGCTTATGGTCAGTGAGGGCAATTCAGTAGGAATATAGCCGACCCTTCCTGTTATCTCATGATAGAAAGTGACAGTTATGGACTGATATTGCCATGAGCTTTTTACATGATGAGATGACCACACGTGAATATGTCCACACGGGTCTTTTGAATAGTCTAGTTTCTTTATAATCTGATGTAAAGTAGCTCTTATTATTTTCTTGGCTTTCAAAAATTCACAAGAACTATATACTAAACAGAAAAAAATTAAATGGATCTGAAACCGGTTTAAATAGCAATTCATCGTAAATCTCAAAGAATAGTTATAAAATGCATACTGCATACATCCATATTATAGTCAGTAGTAATGTTCAAATTGGCAGTCATATTAATATTATCATTTATCATTTATCACGTAATTTTGGACGTATTCAACCTATCTTTTATCACGGAAGCAACAGGTTGAATATATCCTAAATTATGTGTATACGTTCATCAATCTTAATTATTTTGCTGGGCTCAATGTTAAAAATATGAAATTAAGGTTTATTTTTCACAAAACACATATCAATCAGTACATTGCCTGCCAACCCACAGACACAATCATTAGGGATTGTTGATCAGTTTGGTAAGGACATGAAACTGATCAGTATGCATGCCTTTACTTACTACTTCTTGTCGCATGGGTTTCAATTCTATCGACCCGATTAACCAGAGTTTAAGTTTTCGGTGTCAGAGTTTTTAAACCGCTTAGGCTTAACAGCTAACTAAAATCTGTAATTTGTTGCTGTAATAAAATAAATAGATAACACATACTTATTGGGCTTATGAGATATTTAATTTCGATAAATTACATACATAGAGTTACAAAAGCGAAGGCTATGGAGACATACGGCAGTATACGATTTCACTTTCATACATTATTATACAATTCTTCTAATATCCTAAGCAAGTAGACAAATATCAACTATAATTCCATAGTCATAAGGTTCATAATTTCTAATCATTTGTTGTAAAACTCGGTAGTAGTATTTGTCTACTTTTAATTAGTTTAATGTGCGTTCATATTAATTTCGAGTTGAACAGTAAAAGGTGCCCTTCGATTCATAAGTATTTCGTTCGAGATCATGTTTTCAGAGTCCTGCTCAAAAATATTCTATCAAATTTAAACAAAATAATCAAAATAAAACTCAGTAACAAATAAGAATAACCTAAAATAAAAATTGTCGCACAAAATGTTAACCAACCAGAAAACATAGACGGTTAATTAAACTCCCGAATTTAACAAGATGATTTCATAATTTTCAAACAATTAGTAGATCAAATCAAGAATAAGGTAAAACGTTTATAACAAATGTTTTTTTACGAATCTCAAGACCATATCATACTCACAAACGGTCCATTCCATGTTATAGAATCGAAGAGCCCTTTACCACTTTCACTGTATTTCACATCACATCACTGTATTTCACATCACATCACTGTATTTCACATCACTTCACTATAATTCACATTACTTGTATAAGTTCATCCGCACTGCTATTCGGTCTGTGTGACCGGTGCGTTCTCCAACAATCATTTGTTAGTGGGGAGACCGAGTGCGGATGACAGCAGACGTACTACGTTCTTCTTTACATCTGGATCATTTTCTGGAAAGAAACGGATAAAAATTGTAATGATTCATCTTTTCCTAAGAAAGTCGTAAAAGCCACTTAAGGGGATCCCCGGTGCCGCCAGCGCCCTCATCAGTAAAAAAATCATTACTCACTGAAAACGCAATGACTCGAAAATCCGATAAACCAGATTAAAGAATAGGTACTGAAGTTTGTTTTAAGCACTATAAATTCATGATGCAGTTTTTACAGCAGTTACAGATACCAAAAGTGTTAAAAGTGGCCGTTTTTCGCAAATTTTCCTTCTGTTACAACCAGGAACTATGAATTGCAACTTTATGATGTTCTAAATTATCTTCATTGCTTTTATTTCAATCTGGTTTACCGGATTTTCGATTAATTGCTTTTTCAGTGAGTAATGATTTTTTGACTGATGAGGGCGCCACCTGGCTCAGGGTAGCCCCTTAAATATTAAATTAAAATTAAAAAGACGATCATTGGATCAATAATTTCGGAGCCAGAGTCCTTCCTGAATAAGAAGATTTAAAATTTTTGCTGCGCGTTTCATTATTGAACTATGGTCGATCAAAAAGTCAACTCTATAAGTGAATTGAGTAAACTGTTGTTTATTATAAAATCCCGAACATAATGTCCATAAACCCATGTCAAAATGTAACATGTTTGATTTCCTCACCATTTTCTTCGGTGACGTGTTTCTCGAGGTTGAGTTTCTCCTGCGCGACCTGGTAGATGCCCTCCTCGATGGTGCCGGCGCTCAGCAGCCGGTAGATCGTCACCTCCCGCGTCTGCCCCATACGATGACATCTGTGTAGCAACAAAAAGATGTTTTTACCGAAAGGAGAAAATTATAAAATTTTTGCTTCGCTCGCATCACATACGTACGCAACTTACAAGTTATACTAAATAATTAATAATGTGAAATCTCGTGCTCGCTACGCTTGTGATATGACTTAATATACCTCGATCAATAATGATTAAGGTTAATAAATAAATAAAATAAAATCTGATGCTCACTACGTTCGCGAGTTTATATGCTTTGATTAGGAACGTGACCTCTCGCGCTCACTTCGCTCGCGAAGATGTTCTTTGCATTATATTAGTCTATTTATATCCAATGATGTCTATTCCATGATGATGCTGAAACTGACCTGTCCTCGGCCTGCTTGTCATTGTAGGGGTTGAAGTCGATGTCGTGTATGATGACGGTGTCGGCGGCGGTGAGGTTGATGCCGAGCCCGCCCGCGCGCGTCGACAGCAGGAACACGAAGATATCCTCCGCGTTGTACTGGTCTATTAGGTCTTGTCTGAAACGATACGTGAACATGTTAAAAACTGTGGGAAGCCACAGCCACAGGGAAACTAAGAATGTCTCTCTACTGACCGGTCGACGACGGCGGTGCTGCCGTCCAGCCGCAGGTAGCGGTAGTTGCGTATGGCGAGGTAGGGCTCCAGCACGTCCAGCATCATGGTGAACTGGCTGAACAGCAGCACGCGGTGTCCGCCCGCCTTCAGCACAGGCAGCATCTCGTCCAGCTTCTCGAACTTGCCCGAGTCTAGGATCAGGCGCTCCGGCAGAGAGAACTCGCTGATACACTGCAACAATCAATATAATCAAATGTGATTTCGCACTCATTATACCTCGAACAACAACGTAAAATATCGTGCTCGCTACGCTCGCCATATTTGCTTCGGATGACAACATCACGGCTACGCTCGATACGCTCGTCAACTACTATATCTCAATAAATAACGTGATTTCTCGAGTTCGCTACTCTCGCGCTATATGCTAATAAATTTTGGATGTGAACCTAACATCTCGCGCTCGCTTCGCTCGCAGTACTTTTTAGTACTGAAATATTTTTGATTTCTATCAATGAGGTTGTGTACTCACGCCGTGCTGCTGTGTGAGCTGGTGTATCTGGAAGTCGCTGAGGCACATGATGTCCTCCCAGGCGTACTGCTCGTTGTTCTCCTTGTATCCGGGATCTCTAGCGAGCCTGGCCGCGATCTTGCGCACCATCTCGCCGGTGTAGTAGTAGCGCAGCAGGACCGGGTGGTTGGCCAACTTGCGCATGTCCATCATCATCGACATGCCGCTTTGTTCCAATGTTGAGTGGATCTACGAACAAGCGGTTAAAGGTTTCAGATAATATTTGGTACAAATATCTTAATAAATTGTAATATCATGGGCGTACCCACGTGAGGGCAAGGTTGGCTGGCCTAAAGTTGCAGTAATATGAAGTAACAAAATTATTTTTAACTAATTTACATGGATGCTAGTAAAACTGTTATATTTATCATTTAATGCCGGGCTCGCTTAGCTCGCGATATGATGATATATATCGCGAGCTGATGATAGATGATAGATGATATACTTCGAGTAGTACCGCAAAATCTCACGCTTGCTTCGCTCGCGACGTAATTTACTATACCTCGGTCAGCAATGCGTCGTGCTTGTTACGCTCGCGATAAATCACAATTATGTACCTCTATCAATAACGTCAACTCATCGTCAGTAAATACGATCAATAGCGTGAAAACTGTAATGTGAAATCTTGTGCTACTGCGATACACATTTCAATCTAAAATTGCAATATTTTTCAGATGAGACGAAATGGTCTCGAAAATCTAAAATTCTTCTACCATAACATAACATAAGAGATAAAATCATGACTTGATGTAAATAGGTATGTAAAAAAAATTAGAATCAACTCACGGTTCCGTCTTTAGCCGCGAACCCTGCACACAATTCCTTATATAACCTCTCCTGTCTATCCGACATCTTACAGAGTTCCTTGTGATTGGTCTTCTTGGGCAAGTCTTGTAACACGTCTCTCTTTAATCTCCTAAGTACGAATGGCTTCATAATACGCTTAGCTTGAGTGATTTGGGACTTTTCGAATGCTGGTACGTCGTCTTCGCCTTCCGTTTTCTTCGTGCCTTTGTATTTCTGTGAAGATTAAACTTGATGAAATGTGGGCAGCAGTTATGTTTCTAAATAATTGTCTGTGAGGAGGTGTTTAAAATCTAAGTATACAGGGTGTTAATTTAATTGCGTGCCATAGCTTAGGGGGTGTTTCAGTAACGTTAAAGGAGCCCATAAAAAATATAAAAAAAAATCCACCCTGTATAATCAGATTTTGTACAAGATTGATTATCTAAATTATGTACACGTTACAAGGATTTGTAGGAAAATTTATGGTAAACCAACAACCTACGAGTTAACAGAGAGTGTTAATATTGTAAATCTTACGAGTTAACAGAGAATGATTATATTGTAAATCTTACCAGATAACAGAGAATGTTCATATTGTAAATCTTACGAGTTAACAGAGAATTATTATATAAAATCTTACGAGATAACAGAAAATGTTCATATTTAAAATCTTACGAGTTAACAGAGAATGTTCTGTTCATATTGTAATCTTACGAGTTAACAGAGAATGTTCTGTTCATATTGTAAATCTTACGAGTTAACAGAGAATGTTCAGTTCATATTATAAATCTTACGAGTTAACAGAGAATGTTCTGTTCATATTGTAAATCTTACGAGTTAACAGAGAATGTTCAGTTCATATTGTAAATCTTACCAGTTACCAGAGAATGTTCAGTTCATATTGTAAATCTTAGTAATTGTTTTTTTTTTTCTCAATGTAGGGCTAAAACTGAATGCAGTCGGCCCAGAATCGAGTTTGATATAATAACTTCGCCGTCTGTCTCTTCACGGCCGCTTATAAATGAGTAGAAGAAGGATAACTTACAGCATTCTTCTGGAACAAGCTCTTGAGGTCATCAGTCTTTCCGGAGAACATGTGAGGCATCACAAAACACAGCAGTGACATCAGTTCTAGTAGGTTGTTTTGTAGTGGAGTGCCAGTGAGAAGAAGTCGGTGTTTTGACTGCAATAAGGTAAAATTAATATAAATCGTGTGCCCAGCGATACAAACATTGCCTAGACCTCTGTGTCATCACTACTGCTTCATACATCACAACACAAAACATCGCTTGTAAATGGACTGGAATGGCTTGTACTGTAATATTTGATTATGAAATAAATGATTTGTATTTGTATTTGTATTTGTATTTAATGGATCAATTTTTTTTATAATATCGTGAACCTGGACCAATCGTCTCTATAGCGTCGTCTGTCTAGACCAATCACAACTATAAAGTCGTGTAACTGGACCAATCGTCTCTATAGCGTCATCTGCCAGGACCAATCACAGCTATAACATCATGTAAGTCGACCAATAATGGAGGATAATCTCTATAAGCTTTACATCGACAGTCTGGACCAATCATTTCTTTAACATCGTGATCCTGGACAAACCATAGCTATAACGCCGTCTAACTAGACCAATAATTTCTACAATATCGTGAGCCTGGACCAGTCACAGCTGTAACTTCGTACAACTGTACCTATCATTTCTATACAACGGGAGCCTAGACTAAACACAACTATAACGTCATGTAACTGGACCAATCATTGCTGTAACATCGTGAGCCAATGTGATGCAACTGGACCAATCACATCTAGAACACACACTATTGAAGGTAGTTTGTCTGTTACTCACCTTAATCTTAAGCAGGTTGTCGTATCGTTGTGTGGACATGTTTTTGAGCATGTGTGCCTCGTCGTATATGACGTAGTGCATCGGAGTTATGCGGAACATTTTGCGCTCCTCCGGGCAACTGTGTACCATTGTGTACCTGTGAAGGAGAAAGTGAATATGTTAGCTATCTAAGGCCCGTATTTATAATCAGCTCTCAAGAGTGACATCGAGTCCGTATCAGAAATGTCATTTCAGTACAAAACGATCTGTCAAATCCATACTTAATATTGCTCTCAATCTTGAGATCGCTTTATAAATACGAGCCTAAGTTAGAACACGGAATTGGGATACTGATAAAGAGGATTCATGTAGTCAGAATGATGATATCATGTTTCAGACTTACGTAGTGAGAACGTAATCTTGTATACTATCTATCGATCATAGAGTACGCGTATTCGTGTTATGGTAGACTTTCCGTACTCGTGTGTAGGGAGAAATGATAAGCCTTATTCAGATCCTCATTTTATGATAGCTGGAAAATGGAAACTACCATATCTCGGACACCATCGATCCTAGACTACTACTCGTGTTAAAGGATAAATGGTTGGTCTTGAATAGATCTTAACGGATGACAAAGGAATAAATGAGTGGTCTTAAAGAGATTTTCACTTAATTTCGGATGACAGACTTACGTGGTTAAAACAATGTCATAATTGTGCAAATTCTTCGCGTATTCGATACGTAGCTGTCGGCGTTCTTCCGGATGGCCGTAGTACTTGCTTACGGTCAGAGCGGGGCACCACCGAGCCAACTCCACGCTCCAGTTGTCTGTAGGAAAAATATATTAAGATAATTAATACTTCCACGCTGGACTGGGAGTGATAGAAAAATCAGCTAGGGAATCCGAGGGTTTCAGGTTTCAGTATTATAATTTAGGTGATGGGCTGACAACCTGTCACTACAGCAATACCTATACAGATAAACCTATTTGGAATAAATCTCAAAACTTGTCTTATAATATGTATGTATGTATGTAATCAATAAAAAGGAAAAAATATGGGAATTTTATTTTATTTGGGGGTAGATTTAGAGATCTTAAAATCACCTACACAAAGTATAGCAAAAAGTATATTGTAAAGTTTTATAAAAATACTATTTTTTTTTTATAAAATGGTTGTATTGTAATTCAATTACCCACCACGACATCCAAGAATGAATATCTATTTATATTATTTAACGAAAGAAACATCGTGAGATTGGACCAATCACGGCTATAAAGTTGTGTAACTGGACCAATCATTCCTATAACATCGTAGGGTTGGATCCCTCATAACTGTAACTGAACTAATCGCTAGTATAAAACATCAAGCCCCTTTCTTCAACTTCCAACTTTCAACCCAGGACACATGTGTTCTTCATAAATAACAGAATTTGCTAAACTTACCCAGTGTAGAAGCAGGCACAACAATCAAATGCGTTCCTTTAGCCTGTCGGGTCTCCTTTAAATGCGCCAAGAAGGATATAACTTGGACAGTCTTCCCTAAGCCCATTTCGTCAGCCAATATACCTGAGACGCCCTGTTTGTGTAATACTGCTAGCCAGTTCAGTCCCAGGAGTTGGTAAGGAGCTAGTTTTAAACTGAAAAAAAAAAAAAACTTTTATCGTCCATTATTCCTAGATTAGTATATTGTAAGTGGGATCAATTCTGAATAAAGCTAAAAAACCATCTTTGTCACTTTTGTAACATTTAAGTTGGAAAAGTGGTCATGATCATTGATCAGTCCATTAGTAAAAAGTGGAGTATTTGTGGATGTTATAGTAGTAAAAACCTGGTGTCAACGTTTTTAAACCGCTCACAGCTCTTTTCACACTTACCTAGGTTCCATAATGGCAGGTTGCGTCAACCTCGTCACTCCAGCAGCCACAGCTGCTTCTAGCTGCTGAGCTAACCCAACACATTTTTTCATCAGTCGCTGGATGTTGGTTCTGGTGGCCAGCAACTCCTGGGTCGAATTTAGAAGGTCTGTGCTAAGACCTTTATTAGTGTTGAATTTTTCTACCTGCAAATTTATTGGTCTTTATAATGACAACATATGAAAACAGAATTCATTCGTTACGTGAGCAAAGCAAGCGCGATAGTTCACAAAAGTTTACTTAATCATTACATGATCGTACTCGTCGTGAGCGAGACGCCATGGGCGTATCGTGCCCCTTGGATTTTGTTATGCCCTTACTAATTATCAACTTTGTACATCCCAGTAGCGATTTGCCCCCTGGGCCTGGCCTAAGACCTGGATATCTAATCAAGGCGTTAAGCGAGCGAAACGACCGTGATATGAAAAGAAAACTGGATCAATATGTTACGTGAGCGAAGCGAGTGCAACATTTTACATAAAAAGATGCTCTCTTCATTTAAATTATAGAAGTGTCTAAACGGGTTGGCGTTTGGACACTACTATAATATAAATTCACGCCCTTTAAACTAATATAAATGATTACATGTTTTCTTTTTGCCTGATAAAGGTCCATAGACAAACAAATGATGCATATAAAATGAGCTTACCATATCTAACCAGCCTTTAAACGGACGTAGAGCTATAATAGCCTCAGCCTTTTTCTGTGAGCATCCACTCAACATGGAGAGCTCGTTCAGATTACTATTGTTAAGGAACTCAAACACCTTGCGCCTGTCGCCGCCTAAGTCATCAGTTATTTCATTGTCTGAATCCTCACTGAAAGAAAATATACATGAAATTTAGGAGATCATCATAAAAGATACAGGGACCTTTACTTCATAGGAAATTGTGTGGTCTGTGGTTCTGATAATTAAAGAATCTCTCGAAAATGGCTGATTATAATCATCACATCATCATTACATTTTATTATTCCAAAAAAAAAATATTACAAAAAGAAATCCTTTAAAAATCTTTACTCTGAAAACATAATAAAAAAACTACCCTTACCTGTCGTAAACTCTATCGTCCTTCCCTTTTCTAACTCCATAATCGTCATCTTCACTACCACTGCTTCCTCTTCTCGCCCGGCCACCTTGGGAAGCCAGGGTCGGTTTCCGTATGATTGTAGTTGGTGCACTGGTGACCCGCACCACATTAGCCGCATTACCATTGCGCATATTTTGTCCAGAGAACCCGGGACGGGACCCATAGAAGGATGCAGCTGTCTCTTTGCTTTCGGGATCGTGCCGAAGCAGTTCATCTCTTGTACGTTCCTCGTTCCAAGCGTGTTTAACTAGGACATTTTTTACTAACTGTAAGAGTAGTTTTATTGATTAGCTATATTGCAATGTGAAACTGTTGTACAATTAATTATTCCAATATGGTAAGGTAAGTTGATGCAGTTGATGAATGTATGATGGTAGAAAGTTTTAATAACATTGATACATAAACATAATATTAATATAACAAAGGAATTTGAATTATGTGCTGTTAATTGTGTTGTTAAAATTACATAATTTGAATTTTATGTATAGTTTCAGTAAAAGTTTAACATAACTTTAATGAAATTCTGCAATATTAATATTTAACAATTTGTAGATAAATTAGATCCTATTTTGTGTTGATTATTCGAAGAATATAATATCCTATCTATACAATGGGAAATAACAACTTACCATAGGTGATATTTCAGGAAACATTTCCAGCATATTTCTAAATCTTCTTTCTCGTACAGCTGGAGTCAATTCTACCGGTTTTTCTGGTGATATCTGCTCCGGGGGCTTAGGCAGCACTTTTTGTCCAATCAGACTCTGCTGAGAAGTCACGGGCGTTGGTGCTGGTCTTTTAAGCGGTGATGCATTGTCATCAGAGTCCGAGCTGGCAATCCTGATCCGTTTGTATACAACCGGCACTCTATTGCCAATTACTTGTACATTGGATGGTGCTGGCAATCTCACTGTTTCTAGAAAATAAATAATATGAATGAATTCTAAATGTACCTATTATTTATAATCAAATAATTGGTCTAAATTGGACTGCAAAACAAAACAGATTTGAACTAAACCAGAACAGCATTTTTTCACTAATCCTATGCAATTATTCCTGGCATCATATTACATCAAGATAGAGAAAACATGTAATTTTTTATTCAATAAATAAATTCAATAAAAGGTTAAAGATAACTTTACAATTTAATCCAACATATGCATTCAAATATTACATAATAATTACAATAAAAGTAATGTTTTAAATTTTTAAAATAAAACAGATTGTTTACTCTTGTTTTCTTCACATTCAGTTTTCTTTTTAGAACACAAAAAAACGAGCACAGAAAAAAACCAAATGAAACATTATAATTATTGAAACTAAATCAGAAAAGAACTTTTTCACTAATGCTATGCAATCATGATGCCTGGATTAATATTACAAACAAGATACAGTAGATAATATTTCAAAGATATTAACTGATTCATCACAAAAATTAATATTAATATTTTGATATTACATCAAGTTACACATGCATGATTACATCAGTATGAAGAACAGTATTTAAGTTGTATTAACTATGGCTTTAGTTAACTATAAAATATAACATACAATAACGCTTGTTTTACCTCATGGTAAGAAACAATGAATAAACACTGTAAACATACCTACACCCAGTAAATTGTTTAATAAGCTTGGTCTAATTTGATTACCTTAATAATAAATATGATATAAAAAACCATGGCCAAGGTTGATTCGCGAAGTAAAACCTAAAAAACGAGACCTTGAAATGACCAACCAAGCAACCCATGTAAGATGTAACTCCTCGTGGTACATTGTCCCGTATACTTGTCGTATTCATAAAGGATCTACTGAAGAGTGAGCCACTAAATACTTACGAGATCCTGAAGGAGAGGCTTGCACAGTCACCGAACCACTAGAATTCTGAGGATTCGGTTTCCTCTGAAACCTGTACTGTCTCAAATAACTTATCACACTAGGGCTATTGCCTTGCGACATCTTGATCAGAGTTCACTCAGACAACAACCGATTTCATTCAGCAGTAAATTCCTAAAGATTTTTGATACTTTATTGGAAAAGTTTTACGAAAAAGAGAATAAAAAAACCGCTACACAGCACGCAGACAGCTCGGCCGCTCGGCCATTTTTATCCGCGAGACGAGACTGCACTGCACGACACGAGGGACAATAAACAACCAATCACATGCAGTTAAATTTGACATGAGTCGTTTATAGCCAATCACATATCAGTAAAAATAATTTTGACTAACGATATTTTAACGTTTTAAAATTTATCCAATGGTAATAAAATAAAATTTAAAAAGAATCAGTAACTAGAGCTGTGCGTTAATTTATCGGACCGGTTAATTAATTATAGATTTATTTAGGTCATATATTGTTCTCAAGTTTTTAGAGGTTTTCTAGAACTTTTGTTTGCGTGCGTTCAAGCAAAACAATACGTGTACAGGGTGTCGTCGTCGTCGTCTTCGTCGTCTCTCTCCATGCGCCTTGTAGGTTGTCATTACCACAACCTACCACAACACTACGTTGCTACGATCTGGCAACACACAGCTGTCAAACTGTCAAATTATTAGGTGCGGCCATGTTGATCTGTAGTGAATAAAATTGAGTTATTTTTGCTTTTAGGGGAATAAAACTGACACAATATGCCCAAATGCGACCTCAAAACGAGATACATCCCTGCGACGTTCGCCTGGGCGCTATTGTTGGGCACGACGTCCCTATTTTTTTATTTTCCGTAAGTACACAACATGTCGATCAAGTACAAATCTCATTTTTGGTTTGACAACTTTCACACAGGATAGTTGGATCGTATCTATTAATATCTTGGGGCTATACCTTTGCCCTGTGTGACTTTGTATATCGCTGGGCCATTCTCCCTTGCAATACGTTTGAACAGATGTGAACCTAAACCTTGTGCCGTGACTATGTTTTGTACTGTAGCTATCATAGATCAAGCCTTGCCTGATCAATTATTGTCTTATTTACATTACCATAACATCAATAATAATCCAATTTTGTAGACCTTTTATCTTGAGAC
Source organism: Scrobipalpa atriplicella (assembly GCA_029255725.1). Classification (NCBI taxonomy): domain Eukaryota; kingdom Metazoa; phylum Arthropoda; class Insecta; order Lepidoptera; family Gelechiidae; genus Scrobipalpa; species Scrobipalpa atriplicella. The sequence continues at coordinate 8,521 of JARACY010001697.1, read as the reverse complement.
TCTACAGTCTGGGTGTCTTTGTCCTACCATAACTTTAATGCATTTTATTCTTGATCATAATGCATGTCCAAATTAGTAAAAACAAAAGATGAACAGCCCTTAAGCTAATATGAGTCAGTTTATAATACAATATCCTAATGAATTTTTGATGTGGTTGTTTGTTAATAGTATTTATTCTGTGAAATAAAATAATGATCAATTCTCTGTTAATTCTTTAATGATATTTATGCTTATTATATGCGGTGATCTATTATTTTTTGAGTCAATGTATGTTTCATAAATATGAGAAGTAAGAAATAAAAAATTCAAATAAATATAGCACTGTGAGTGCAAAAATCCTCAAAAACAATGTATTTTTGTCAAACACATAATTTAAAAGATTCTTATTAGATTAAAAAGTAAGAGGTTTTTTCATATTTATCTAATTTATTAATCTCATGTCTCAAATCCCGAGATGAGAAGTGAAATAAAAAATTGTTAACAGCCTGCTTTTTTTGCCACTCTTCCTTATTGTAAAAGTAAAACTGCTAATTTGGTCAGTACAAACATGTATTTATGTAAATATTATTCTATTTCTCACTATAGCCCACATAGTATGGTTCTATGATTTCACTTTCATTTGTTTTATGACCATAAAATTTGGCAGTGTTCTAATGTTTCAATTTCATGCAATTTTAAGAATATGTCTTGCCAACCATGAAACTGAACAAATTTTCCACCAAGAACATAGGTCTAACTATGAAAAAAATTTGACCTTCCCACACAAAATGTCTCGAACCGCTGAAACCATTTGTATGGCAGGCCATGGCCAAAGTTCTTTCTTCCATTTGTTGCATTTTCATTCTTTTCTTTACCTACATTACATACCATTTCTGTTTTTAAAAAATAGGAATCGTAACACTTTTCTCCTTCATTGTACATGATTATACACAATAAGAAAAAAAAAATACCTATTTGTGCCAGAAAAAAATCAATAAGAATTAATTTGCGTAAGGAAATGTTGTCTAATTTACCCAGTAGTTACATCTGTTTCTGACTAGGGTTGCATAAACAATTATTCCCTTCGAATTTAAAAAAAGAATCCTGTTTGTGCTAGAGAAAAATCAGTATAAGAATTTATTTTCGGGATTTTATTGCTCTCGATTTTGCGCGGGCCTTCTAGGTCCTTTAAAAAGACGTTAAATTCGTTCGCGAAATCCTTATCAACTTACAAAACTAAACTATAAAACAATCGTACAATTGAATCAACAACCGCCATCGCGGCCCACAAATCTATTGGAGTATGTAAACATTAGGCGCGAGATACCTAGATGGACATAATGGGGGTACAGTGCGTTTGTTATGTACGTTTCGCTCCAGTTGGGGGTCTGCGATCTGTATCTGTTGCTAGCCGAGTTGATGTGTGGAAGAAATAGAAAAAATAATAGAATAAAGTCACGCATGTATCTCTTTCGGGGTAGGCAGAGCGACAATTACCACAGGCGATTGTGCCCGAAAATTAATATTACCCCTGCTGGTTTTCTTCCCAACTTGTGGAATTTTATGGCCCTTGAACAGGGGATTACTATTTCAGACGTAACTTTATGTATGCAGTTTTCTTTCCATTCGAATTCAGACGCGACATTAACCATGAAACTAAAATTCGCGGTAGAGTGTGTACTTTAATTATTTTTGTCTGGTCATTCAATAAATTGGTGACTTATTTGGAAAGAAAGTCGTAAGCGCATCCTGCCTTCGTTTGAGAGTACCAAAGTGCCATTGTTCTGACCATTTACTGTACACGACCATAAACATTGCACATCAGCTAAGTTTGGCTTTGTACAGCCAGCGTCTCCCTGTCCCATTTGTATAATGACTTGAAAACATTACTGTCTCTTTCATGAGCCGATCTTCTTGTTGTGGTGTCAGAGTTTATAAACTTATATGTTTTGTCTAACAACCACTATCAACGACAGCTACCGGGCCCGACAGCTTAACGTGCCCTCCAAAGCACGGAATCTTTTTTCTTCCAGACAATCAGATGATTCAGCCTGCATTGTCCTAACCAAATTGGGGAAAATTGACAAATATCAACTTTGTTCCCCCTGAGAGTCGAACCGATATGTGAAATATTAACGACCCGGTACTGTAACTACTTTTGGTTGACAAAGTAATTTATATAATTCCCTTTGTTCCAGCTGCCAATACTACCTCCACCGGCATCCATGGGTGCCTGCATACCAAGGTGTCATAACCTTTTTTGTTTTGGCCAATTTTACACTGGCCACTTTCATGGACCCGGGGGTTATACCAAAAGGTAAGATTGTATATTTTTCTATAAAGGGTGTAAGGGACAGTTTGCCGCAAACGAATAGGGGTTGCTCAGTCAATGGAACTGAACAACTTTTACATACATACACATACACAAATCACGCCTTGATCCCTAAAAAACTTTTATCAGGAAATTATTTCAGGAAGTAAAAAAAGAAACTTTATTTTGTTGTGAAAGTTGTTCAGTTTCGTTGACTGAGCAATCCCCTATTAGTTTGCGGGAAGCTGTCCCTTACACCCTGTATATCCACCTCACATTGAGCCACTACGCACCGTGACAACGAGTATGAGTATTTATTTGGCTAGAACCTGTACTAGGGCTAACTATACCCTATAACTTAGGATAAGTTCAAAATTGTTTTATAAACCATGATTTAAACCACCTCAGTAACGGAAATCATACATTATGGCAGAAAACCGTCCAAGCTGAAAGAAACTGACAAAGACAATTTTCACACTACAAAAATGTGTATCGAAATTACAATATACTTTTATTAGGATCGTTTTTGTCACACAAAATCGGCTTTTTTACCGTAATATTTTCTCGTAAGCGGTTCCAATATCGGCCGAACCTTCGAGTATGAACTTCACGCATGACTTCTCAAACACGATTACGTATTACGAAGCCAAACTCGCTTTTTCACGTAACAATCTCCAAAACATACTATAATACGCACGTATTTTCTGTTTAAATTAAATCGTAACTCTCAATTCGGAGGTCCCGGGTTCGATTCTTGGTGTTGGACAACGACTTTGTGTTGTTGTTTCTAGTTTGATAAACAGGAGAGTGATATCATAACACACTACTTATTGGCCCAGGAAAATAACTCATAGCCGCGAGTGAAACGTAAATGTATTCTAAGTGAGTTGGTTAGTTATAAACGTGATTTAATTTCATCCATTTAATCAATGATTTATAATTCAATCTAAGTAACGAAACTCACGGAAAGGGAGGAAATAGTATGACTCTCCCCACTTTAGATATTTAAAATCTTGAAATCAATGAAACTGATCTTTTTGGACACCCGATACTTTCTTTGGACATCCTGTACAATATTTTCTTTCATCATATCTTATGATATCCAATAATACAGGGTGTAACAGGCACAAAGGTCGAATTCGAAAAAAAAGGTGGCTTCCCAGAAGCTTAAACATTTTCTATGGGAGGTTTTGCTTTGTTCTTTAGCAAAAGTTGTTCAGTTTCGTAGGTAGGTTCACACCACGAAGTAGTGCACGCCACGGATCTATACTCCGTGGTTCACACGTTTCAGTTTGGTTATTTTTTTTTTACTCCAGGTATAAAAGTTCTTTATAAGGCGCGTCTGGATACTAGTTGCCTATTTCTGTTTGTACTTTTTTTCCTTCTGCCTATCGTTTTCCCGGCCTAGAGCTAAGGTCCGGTTTCCGGGTAAATTTCCTCCAATTGGCATTCGCTGGTTGCCGCATTATCTATACTTCTGTACCTAGGACCAAGTTCTGTACTAATATAAAGAGGAGAGATATATTTTTGTTTGCGGGAAATGTCTTGATTCCCACGGGAAAACTCATCAAGCCGCGTGTTACTGTGGCATATAAAAAGAATTACAAAATACTAAGAATACTAGTGTCAATTCTACACACATTTCTTACACATTGGCTCGTATTTCGTATACAGAACCCTGTGAATTAAGCGTTCTAAAGTAGTCGATAGCATTTGGGTATTAAGCTGGGTTAAGCTGTTTCAGTACAGGACGAGGCAAGGAATTAGACGAAAAAAAATAACGAAAGTAAACGCATAGTAGATTGCAGTGGGTACTAATGTTGTGTTACTTGGGACAAAACGACCCGATAAACCCTAGTGTCAGAGTTATTAAACCGCCTATAATAGTTTTAGACTTTCTAAATAGTTTAAAAGGCCTCTAATCAGGCGTAGTTTTTGTAACGACCACTATCCAGATCAGAGATAGCTTCCAAGATAAGGTTAAACGCGTCCACCGAAGCACGAAGTCATCTTCGTCTGTCCCCCGTGGGACTCGAACCTCCGGCTTTCGTATCGGGCACCAATGACTCGGACTACTAGACCCTAAAACCAGTTTATGTAATGCCTAGTAGACTCCGGAAAGTTGTAGCAAGTCCCCAATTAATTGTATTACCTACCGGGATTACATTTAGTTACAATTAGAACAAATTACAAGTTTGGTCGGCTCGAAATAGAACTTCGTATCTTCTAAGTCTCCTCGCCTCCGCACTAAAGGACTTCAAAAAAAATTCGAAAATCACTAAATCTTGACTAAAATGGTCACCTGTCACTTTCTATCCTGGGAGAACAGAAAGGGACGTCAATAATTTATTTAAGATTTAGTTAAGTCATGTTCTCACCAAATCGATAGCAATGTAGTATGCTCTCCTATACTGCCTTTTCGCTCTTCCTTTAAAAAGGGTCGGTAATGATATTTTAGAAACAATTATTAGTATGGAAGCTTCTGAAATGCCCAAAGTTATTAAACTAAAAGTATAGTAGAACTAATTTAACTTTGATTGGTAATTTAGTTTGCCACCAATAGGTAATTTAGTTTCCAATGACGTCAATAAAGACGCAATTTACTACATGTTAGATTGATCGTGTATGAATTCCTTCAAATCCTGTAGTATGAGTATGTGGATAGGAAAATGTGAATAAACCTGCATATTTATTTTAATTGACAATATTTTTTGTATTTATGTACTGGAAATACCTTTTAGTTACCTACCAACATTGGAATGAATTAAAACGTGAAATTTGCCGTGGTTTTCTATTTTGGTATGAGTGTCCATCCGTTGTTTTGACTCTTATACCAAAATAGAAAACCACCACGGTAAACCAGTTTTTAATCATTTTAATTTTGAAATATGACCTATAAAAAAAAACAGACTCAAAATCAGAATTACCATTCAAATATCTTACTGAGTGAGAAAGAGGGTTACTTGGAAAATTAGGGTCAAATCACCAAATATAATAGTTATACACCAAATATATAATTGTATAGTTGAAACATTATAAGACTGATGTCGCTAAGAAATAACAGATCACTAATTACACCGCTCAAAACTAACGGTTTTCCAAAAGACGCGGGTTCAAATCCTGTCGGAGGATGAAAAAAAGAAATGATTTGTTATTTCTTAAAATCATTTATATTCACGAAATATGGGATCTTCAAGGGTACAGTGATAAATGTGTAGCACGATCTAAGGGTGTCGGGTAGACTATGGAGCCTTAAAGGAGTTATTTTTCTGCGTTATCATTAGAGCAGGCAAGTAAGCTGATGCCGTAAATAGGTTTCCCTTGTATCTTGCTTGACCTTTCTTTGACGAGAACTCGAGGTCTTTAAGTCACTTGATCTGTCTTCCTATTAAAAGAAATCTTATATTTCGTGAGGAACAAGGAACATAGATTACTTTTTTTCTTGGTGGGTTATGTACGGAAGGAAGAAATATTTTTGAGTGCGATTTTAGTTACAATTTACCGGCGGAAAAATGACATTCTTATGGTATAACATTGGTATAACTTAATACTTTTCTATAATCAAAAAAGCAGGTAAATAAAAGTTTATTGTTATCAACTTCCGTAATAAATCGATCAGCAATCACTTTTTCAACGCTTCGTTGAATATACAAAATATACGTATATTAAATATCAAAAACGAATAAAATAAAAAGTTATTGGTACTAACATTTATGTCTTTTGTTTTAGGCTATAAAACTAAACATCTTTCTACATTAATGAAAGAATGAATATTTGTAATGCAAAGATTAAAAAAAAAACTAGAAGTCTTGACTCAGACTCACGATTTATGATTCCAAAACAGATTAACATTTTCCCATTATCGGGCAAATGAAAAAAGAAGATTAAGGCACCGAGAAAATTAAAAACTAATTTGATTATATTAAATCTTCTTTTAAGATTAATGCTGCCTTAGAAGAGAACTACACGGTGATTTTGCTATTATATCTAGTTGTTTCTTCTTATTAGTGGCAGTTCTTTTAGGCATTGTTGTAAGCTGAGCTCTTTTTATATCTCCATACACATATTGCTAATATTAGGGGGTCACATCTCACTTCCCATGACATGATTTGAGACCTACCTAGTTATATTCACATTGATTGCTAGTATGTGTGTCTGTTGGATCAGATCTTGCTCGATCGAGATTGTGCTACGATTGTCCTATGTCATATATAGGTATGTGTTACGCACAATCTCCGAATTCGCTCATTGGTCGGAAAAAAGGGACATTCTGCGGATTTTGCATTGCAAAACGCTCAATCCGCGAAATGTCCTTTTATACTTAGAGCGAAAATACTAGGTGTAAGGAACAGCTTAACGCAAACTGATAGGGTTTGCTCAGTTCATGAATCTTAACAACTTTGACTAGGAAATGATCATCGAGGTGATCATTGTGAATGCGAAAGCAAAAAAATATTTTCTTTTCCTGAAAGAATTTCCTTGTGTAAGTTGTTCAGTTTCGTTGACAGAGCAACCCCTTGTATATTGCGAAATAAGACAATGGTTGACGAAACATTAGCTATCATGATCACCGTGTGAAAATCTTTTTGTTTTTAAACGCGTATCATACAATTTAAACATATACTTGAAATGTTTGGAAGGAAATGTTAAATTCGTAAGCAAGGTATGAATTTAGTTCAGCGGATGTATTCCTTTTGATCAAACAAATATTATGCGAATGTTTGTAAGTCTTCATAGCATCGTAAGCAACTTATTTCTGTACCAAATTTAATCAAAAGTAAAAACAATTAAATACATGGACCAAATATACTTTCGCATTACATTTATTGTAGTGATAAGATGTGCTGTTGTAAATTGCTTAATTGTATGTATTACACAAAACCAAAAAGCAGTGTTTTAACTATCTATACTTATAAAATCGTTTGTCCTTACTGACTGACTGACTGATTCATCAACGCAAAGCCTAAACTACTAAAGCTAGAATCGTTAAACTTAGAGAACAAGTTCCTCTTATAACGTAACCTCCCACTAAGAAAGGATTTGCGGATTTTCCCTCCCTAAATGGGTAAAAAGGGGGGTTGAAGTTTGTATGAAAGTCCGTCAATTTTGAAGGTAGGATCTTCAAAGTTGGTATTTAGGCTAATAATTAAAAAATAATTTATACGTGTTTCAGTATTTTTGTATTTTACACCCCTAAGAGGGTTAAATAGGGGATGGAAGTTTGTATGGAAATTCTGTCAATTTTGATGGCAGGATCTTCCAATTTTGTTTTTGGGCTAAGGATTAAAAAATAATGAACACGTATAAATTATTTTTTAATTATTAGCCTAAATACCAACTTTGAAGATCCTACCTTCAAAATTGACGGACTTTCATACAAACTTCAACCCCCCTTTTTACCCATTTAGGGAGGGAAAATCCGCAAATCCTTTCTTAGTGGGAGGTTACGTTATAAGAGGAACTTGTTCTCTAAGTTTAACGATTCTAGCTTTAGTAGTTTAGGCTTTGCGTTGATGAATCAGTCAGTCAGTCAGTAAGGACAAACGATTTTATAAGTATAGATAGTTAAAACACTGCTTTTTGGTTTTGTGTAATACATACAATTAAGCAATTTACAACAGCACATCTTATCACTACAATAAATGTAATGCGAAAGTATATTTGGTCCATGTATTTAATTGTTTTTACTTTTGATTAAATTTGGTACAGAAATAAGTTGCTTACGATGCTATGAAGACTTACAAACATTCGCATAATATTTGTTTGATCAAAAGGAATACATCCGCTGAACTAAATTCATACCTTGCTTACGAATTTAACATTTCCTTCCAAACATTTCAAGTATATGTTTAAATTGTATGATACGCGTTTAAAAACAAAAAGATTTTCACACGGTGATCATGATAGCTAATGTTTCGTCAACCATTGTCTTATTTCGCAATATACAAGGGGTTGCTCTGTCAACGAAACTGAACAACTTACACAAGGAAATTCTTTCAGGAAAAGAAAATATTTTTTTGCTTTCGCATTCACAATGATCACCTCGATGATCATTTCCTAGTCAAAGTTGTTAAGATTCATGAACTGAGCAAACCCTATCAGTTTGCGTTAAGCTGTTCCTTACACCTAGTATTTTCGCTCTAAGTATAAAAGGACATTTCGCGGATTGAGCGTTTTGCAATGCAAAATCCGCAGAATGTCCCTTTTTTCCGACCAATGAGCGAATTCGGA
>JARACY010001696.1:0-53518 GCA_029255725.1 Scrobipalpa atriplicella | reverse complement strand
CATTCTCTAAAGTTGACGTATTTAATAAAATGACTATCAATATACCAATCCACTCCATCAAGCTTTGCTATTATATTTCATAGGTACTTACACACATAAATAGTCACGCCTTTTTCCCGTGTTAGGTAGTCAGAGAGTCAACAACTTAGTAAGTAAATCTGCCAATGAAAGGAACAACAACTTTTTCTAAGGATTATAGGTTGAAAAACCAAAATAAAAGGGAATTTGACCTTCCATACTAAATGCATCAGCTGACAGCACATTTAATATGGAAAGCCAAATTATATTTTTCGTGTTGTAGTACATATTCCATGATGGGAAAAGTTGATCAGTTTAATTCTGGACTAGGTGCATGAGAGCAATAGAAATACATAGAATATTACAGCTCCTTCTCTTACCGGGTGTAGGAATCAGTAGAGGGAGACGAGGCTTTGGTTAAAATCATTTTTGTTCATTCAGTTTTAAGATTGTTTTCAAGTCTTGTAACTAAAACGTGGCGAAACGCCCTTATAAGTACAAGATCGCTGACGCTCTACGTTGCGTACCCCGTAAGGGCGTATCCCTTATATCCGTGACTGTATGTATGTTCGTTAATATTGTAAAACTGTTCACATTACCCTGAATCAATAAATAGCTTATCTAACAATCACATTGTATAACCTTTGCTAATACGGTACGCATCAATAATGATCACTTATTGCATAAACACGCCTAAATTATAGTGCGAGCGCTACTATACCGAGGTGGAATATTATCCATCAAACATGACCAATTAATTATTACCTAACACAAGAATGGATAACGTTGAGATTGCAAGTATAATTACTCAATGAACAACAAAGTCGTCACTTACAAATTAACTAATAGATTCTCATCTACATACTAACAAAAACTCACCAGAGCTCTACAATCCATAATCGTCTCGCTATTGTTGACTAAACAATGTAGTGAAAAGCACAGCTTAACACGTGTAAGTAGTGACGACAAAAAGCGCAGATTAGAGAAGCGTGCGAACGGGTTAAGCCGGAAAAAACTCGTCGGCGCGTGCGCAGCGCAGGTGTCGCGCGGTCGCGGAAAATCGATGCACTCTCCCACGCTCGTAGCGCGAAAATGATGCGCGCGTGCCTAACAACACACTAGCAATGAAAGTCGATGCGCCTGTCAATTCTTATATATGCCATACATGAATGCACTTTGCGAATATCCAGACCCAGCCACTATTGTATACGTCGGTCCCGCTCCAGAATGCGAACAGCGTATTTTCCCATCTCTTTCTGTTTTATCTAAGATATAACGAGGGGGGTAGGATTATTCTAGATCTTGCTAGATGATGTTATGCTCCTACCGGAAGAATACTTCTGTGATCAGAATACGATGTTGTATTATATTATGAGTAGGAAGAATTTAGTCCAAGTAATTTGGTAAACTGCTCGGTATGCAAAAATCAGGGATAATGCGGAAACATGGATAAATTAGACATTTCTTAACTTTACCAGAAAAAGATAGTTTATCTGTGAATAAAAAAAAAACAAAGAAAGATTTGAACCTGCGTCTTTGGGAACCCGCCTCAACGCCATAACCAACTAGGCCACTACGGTTCTCCTCAAAAACACAAATAAAAATAAAGAAATCATTCTGGAAATAAAAAAATGAGTTGGCTTCCCCATAGAAATCTGATCGAGGTGGTCGTTCATTATGTACGGGAAAGTCTTTATGTTTTTCATTACCTGACAGATTTTCTTGGTGTAAGTTGTTTAGGCCCGTATTTATAATCAGCTCTCAATAGTGACAGCGAGTTTGAGTCCGTATCAGAAATGTCATTACAGTACAAAATGATCTGATATTGCTCTCAATCTTGAGATCGCTTTATAAATACGAGCCTTAGTTTCGTTGACTGAGCTGACCAACCCCTATCAGTTTGCGGGAAAATGTCCCTTATGCCCTGTATAACACGCAAGACAAGTGCGAAATAGAGTAGGCAGGTTACACAAGAAAAGATACTTGGGGCGGCTAAATATGTGCAATTTTAAAATGTAACAATCGATTAGATGCAGCATTTCATGCCATTGCTAATCCAAATAAGCGTGAAATTGATATAATATCCAGTTCAAAATAATTATGATGAAACTGTTAGTCGTTTTATTGCTCTAATATTGATTTTCCGACAACGTAACAGGTAGATAACTTATATTATAGAGTTACCTACACCCATACAAATAGAGCTAATAAACGCGTTTCCACTCTACGTCTGACAAACATTGACGGTAATTGCATTTCTTCGTTTGTATAGTTTCACTGATTTCTTCAGTATAAAAACAGCCGCCTGATTCAGGAATCCCGAAACCTAGACCGGGGTTTAGTGAAGCCAAAACAATAATATAGGTAGGGGACTATTAGGACTAGATAAAGAAGAGTAGGTACTATCACTACAGTCTAAGTTTATTATTCTACAAAGAGTGGAGCTGAATGGTGTGGTAGGAGACATATTGACCCTATAACAAAGATGCACATTACATTATAGTAAAAGGAAAAAGACACCCTATCCGAAGACCTTAAAGAGCATTTATTTATATTATTCACAAATGACTAAATGTGACTTAATATTATTATTTTGTATTTGCTTCATACAAAAGATATCAACGCGTTCTAATATGTTATTTGTTTTTTGTAGCCTGTTTTAGCCTAACTATATGCTGTAATAGTCACTCTGGTGAATAGACATTTTATATATTAATGTAGACAGACCTTCTCATCTTTCATCGAATGACCTAACGAACCCTGGTGTTCGATTTTTTAAACAATCTTGATTGATATGCAGAGTTAATGTGCCAGCCACTATCAAAGACTGCGACCGTGACCGACGGTTTTACGTGCCCTCCGAAACACGAAATCCTTTTTCTTAGAGGCAAGCAGGGTTTTTTTAATCAGGTGTTTCTGCCTGCACTGTCCTAACCACCAATCTGGCCAAAAAGCTCACAAAGTGATGATGTTAAGATTAATGAATTCAAGGAGGAAGGACAGACAGGGAAACTTTCACTACAGCAATACACTTTCCGATATTCAATTACTATCAGCCACCCCTCAGAAACCAATAAAAATAACCCAAAACAACAGTAGCTTATTTACGTAAGCTGAACACAGCTAACCAATGATATTTTCTTCTTTTTATGTATATTTAAAAATTAAAACTATGGCTTATTTTATTATTATTTATACATTATTGTGAAGACTGATAGTTTAAGTGTAAACGTAAAACTAGTATCTGTTCATAATAAAATAACTTGTAACTGATAATTGGTATTTTATTTGATGCTACTTAACTTGCACTTACTTTACTTTTACCCTTTTAATCAAAATTGTTTGTACCTACGAGCATCGAGTTACGAGACTACAGAGTTGGTTCTACGTACACTTACCAGCTGATTGTTGACTCAGTTTCGTAACTGTATTCAGTGGTTTTCAAACTGGCGGTCAACTTTGTACTTTCATTACAGGTTAATTTTACCATGCCCCTTAGATACTTATGTACAGTGGGCAGCAGGTCGAGTTATCCATTTAACGGACCAATATATACTTGTTTAATCTACCTGTTGTACTATATAGCCAGTATAAATTGGTCCATTAAAGTGGTAACTCGACCTGCTGCCCACTGTACTATCAGAACACGTAATACTATATACCACCTATATACTTATATTGAGCTTCTTAATGTGTTGCATGCATAATCGGTTTGTGGTTAGGCTAATCCGAATAGAAGGGTATATAATTAATAAGATATTGCTAAAAATTCAAAATTTCATCATTCAATATAGGTATTACCTCAGCAACAAGGATCTAGTTCTGAAGTTTTAGCAAGAAATGGTATTATTTTTATAGATATTTTTCCTTCTTGGTCAAAACTCGGGATCTCGGGATAGTACCTACAAGAAGATTTTACTCTGAGCTTGAGCTCGGGAAAAAAGAAGAAAAGATAGAAAATCATATTAAGGAGTTTTTATTGTGAGTACATTACAGTTTTAAATAAAATCTCGTTTAGTTCTGTTTGTTCTCTATGGAGGGGTGGACCTCAGTGGTGGACATAGGACATAGGTATTATTACTCTTACTCGACACTGGTTTTAGGTTATTTGAAGCGAACAACGGAAGAACAAATACTGAAGACTAGGCTGCATGGGCTTAAGCTCTTCGCGTTCCCCTATAATATGGGAAAACGTTAAAAAAAAAAACTTTCAAAGTAAGGCTTGTTTTCTGGGTGGCTAAAGAAATTACAAATCGTTTATACTTAAAACTAATGGCTAAAATATTTGTGGGTCTCATTCATCATTTTCGAAAAAATGCTCATTTAGATTTAATAATCGAGTTAAAAATATAGAAGTTGTTGATTTGAGTAGTCAAGTGTTTACGAGGAGTCCAAGAGGAGTCAACGAGGAGTGACGTCATACCTCGCGATTTTCATACAAATAAGCGTTTTTGACATTTCATAAAAAGTTGCTGATTTGACAAGTAGGAAACAAGCGGATTTTAATAAATGAAATATGTATTTATTTTCAATTTAGTCTTAATTCGATTGTAGGAAAAATTGTGTTTAAAGGCGTGTGATATAGTTTTAAATAATGTCAAGAAAAAAGTCTATCAGTATTAGTATAAATGAGGTCCAAGAAAGAATTGACAATTTACCTGAAGATTATTTACCTTTAGATTTGAATCCAGCATTCCACAGAAACAAGTTAAATGCTTTGAAAAAGTTACAGTTCATTCTAAGTCACACCTCCCGCAGGACCCTACAAGACTCGGAGTTTACTCACCTTCTGGTTTGTTCCCTTACTTTAGTCTACTTCTTTGGCATGAGGTTAAAGCTTACGGCCTCATCCTGGTTTCAAAACTTCTTCGATAAACGGAATTTCACAAAGGCAGAAGTCTGTTTCCAAAAAACCATGAACCATCTTCAGCCGGAACGCAGCGATATGACCATCAACATTACTCTCAACTTTTTTGACGACGTCGCTTTGTGGCCATTCGAAAGTTTTTGTTCTCAATTACTTGATGTATTACTTTTCTTTGATAGAGGGAAAATGACACTATTTAATGTTATGCTCACAGATATACACTCTGTCCTTTTCTCAGACGTGAAAGCCGCTAGGCACCGCATGAGGGTACTCTATGAGCTACTGAAAAGTGAAAATTGGGTCATCGATAAACAGAAACTTCTACCGTTTATAACTCGACTGTTAGATTTATTTGCAAAAAGTGAATATGTTTCTGTGTATATTTATTTACGGAAGGGTTTCGAAGTTTGTCTGAGACGTATTTTCGAGAGGGCGGAAAACCGTCATAGAGTGACTATTATAGCGACGATGCTGAACTGGTTTGGGCTGGTGAAGATGCGCGAGGCGGACGTGCTGGAGTTCTCCTCGCTGCTCGACCGCGCCGCCGAGCTGTACAAGGTGGGCACATACAGCGACTGCTTTAGCGACGGGATGATCAACCACGTGCTCAAGAATTTACTCAGCTCCAGAAATGAATCTTATAGCCTCATCGGGAGTCGACTGATGCAGCGGTTTTTGGATCGGAAAGGCAACTCAGTCTATTTAGAGTCACCTACCATATTTTTTGAGTTTACACAGGTGAATATAAAATTATTAATTGATTTTCCTATGATCTACAATTCGAGTGAAGGAATCAATCTAGTAAATAAAGTTATAATGTTACATACCTCAACTATATTGATGGAAAAGGTATCTGATCTGATTATATATCAGCAGTTATTATAGCATTATATCAGATAACAGGGTGTAAAAAAAAGTATTGCGTTCCTTCGAACCACATGTTCTACTGATGATACCAAACAACTTTTCCAAAGCTCAATAAATTTTGCTTCGTCCATACAAAACTGCAGATCCCGGAGAGTATCTTTGTATGAAAATGGCAAAAAAATTTTTCGAGCAAAATTTTTTTTGCTTTGGGGAAGTTGTTTGGTACCTATTATCAGTAGAACATGTGGTTTAAAGGAACGTAGTACTTTTTTTTACACCCTGTATTATTAGGTACTTAAAAATCACCTTTTGTTTTAGATAAAACTACAGGTCGGTCAATATGACAGCGGAGACAAGAGTTTCATTAGACACCACAGAGAGACAATCCACGTGTGCATTTTGCGAGCACTTCGGTTGCATTGCCAAAACAGCGTCAACGTAAAGGCTTTATTCCTCATAATCTGCTGCATCGTCCTAGAAGTGCCTTGCGGGCAGACAGCTGCCGCGGCCGCCTGCATCGTCATGTCGGTCCAGGATGTCGCTCTCAATGGAGAAAACATATCACCGACCTCCCGGTATTGGATGCATGCTATAGTCATATCTGTGATGTCGCTGATATGCTGGGTTCACAAGTCGCCCGTGCTGTACTCTTACGTGAACCAGATAATATCTCGGCGAGCTAAGGAGGCTCCCCAACTGAACCCACCCTTGATGCATGTGTACAACATAAGCCATCATCATGTCACGTGGAATAAACCAACTCTGTTCTTCGAAGACTGGGAACTGAGATATGGAATGTGGAAACACTTTGCAGACCTAGTGAGTATTTTATGGGTCTTCTTTCCATTGTAGGCTAGACACTAAATATTTTAATAAACATGAAGTTTCTTCGGTCCTTGACACAGAACAGTGATTCAATTCAAATAATGACTAATCTGTGAAATTATTACCAAATTCCTGTGATAGGAACTTACGTCGCTTCGCTATCCTTTTTTATTGCAGAGTGGCAAGCAGAATAATTCCGAGCGAGCCATACTTCAAAAAAGAATACCCTCGTTAAACATAAAACTTTGAAGTAGGTAAGCGTATTATCAATTTAGTCTCACTTTTAATTTTAACTGACTATGTGGTCTAGTGGTCTGAGCCATGGGCTCTCGTATCGGAGGTCCTGGGGTTCGATTCCCAGTGGTTGTGTTCCACAAAGTTGATTCGTCAATTTATCACTTTGTGATATTTTCCCCATTTTGGTTAGGATTAGGACCTTAGGATAATACAGGTTGAACCACGATTGTCTGAAAGAAAAAAAGACTCCGTGTTTCGGAGGGCAATTTAAGCCGTTGGTCTCGGTCGCTGTCTTTGATAGTGGTCGTTACAAAAACCATGTCAGAGGTCTATTCGCTGTGCTATAAGACGGTTTAAAAACTCTGACACACCAACCCTGGACTCGAAACCCACACGAGAAGACGAAGAAGTCTTACTGACCTATTTGTTAGATCATAGTCCAAAAAAATTTGATGTTGATCTTTTCGTTGACAATTCACAGAAGTTGAAATCGTTTTTATACTTACTGTTTTCATTATACCTCTATTCCATTACTATTTTACGAAATAAGCATATAAACAATCAATCTTCGAATAAACATACAATCACTCTTGTAGTACTAATGACGTAGGCAGAACGTCAACGATCTATAAAACCACTTTCACCACGTCCATTTTCTGAGGGGTGGCTGATAGTAATTGAATATCGGAAAGTGTATTGCTGTAGTGAAAGTTTCCCTGTCTGTCCTTCCTCCTTGAATTCATTAATCTTAACATCATCACTTTGTGAGCTTTTTGGCCAGATTGGTGGTTAGGACAGTGCAGGCAGAAACACCTGATTAAAAAAACCCTGCTTGCCTCTAAGAAAAAGGATTTCGTGTTTCGGAGGGCACGTAAAACCGTCGGTCACGGTCGCAGTCTTTGATAGTGGCTGGCACATTAACTCTGCATATCAATCAAGATTGTTTAAAAAATCGAACACCAGGGTTCGTTAGGTCATTCGATGAAAGATGAGAAGGTCTGTCTACATTAATATATAAAATGTCTATTCACCAGAGTGACTATTACAGCATATAGTTAGGCTAAAACAGGCTACAAAAAACAAATAACATATTAGAACGCGTTGATATCTTTTGTATGAAGCAAATACAAAATAATAATATTAAGTCACATTTAGTCATTTGTGAATAATATAAATAAATGCTCTTTAAGGTCTTCGGATAGGGTGTCTTTTTCCTTTTACTATAATGTAATGTGCATCTTTGTTATAGGGTCAATATGTCTCCTACCACACCATTCAGCTCCACTCTTTGTAGAATAATAAACTTAGACTGTAGTGATAGTACCTACTCTTCTTTATCTAGTCCTAATAGTCCCCTACCTATATTATTGTTTTGGCTTCACTAAACCCCGGTCTAGGTTTCGGGATTCCTGAATCAGGCGGCTGTTTTTATACTGAAGAAATCAGTGAAACTATACAAACGAAGAAATGCAATTACCGTCAATGTTTGTCAGACGTAGAGTGGAAACGCGTTTATTAGCTCTATTTGTATGGGTGTAGGTAACTCTATAATATAAGTTATCTACCTGTTACGTTGTCGGAAAATCAATATTAGAGCAATAAAACGACTAACAGTTTCATCATAATTATTTTGAACTGGATATTATATCAATTTCACGCTTATTTGGATTAGCAATGGCATGAAATGCTGCATCTAATCGATTGTTACATTTTAAAATTGCACATATTTAGCCGCCCCAAGTATCTTTTCTTGTGTAACCTGCCTACTCTATTTCGCACTTGTCTTGCGTGTTATACAGGGCATAAGGGACATTTTCCCGCAAACTGATAGGGGTTGGTCAGCTCAGTCAACGAAACTAAGGCTCGTATTTATAAAGCGATCTCAAGATTGAGAGCAATATCAGATCATTTTGTACTGTAATGACATTTCTGATACGGACTCAAACTCGCTGTCACTATTGAGAGCTGATTATAAATACGGGCCTAAACAACTTACACCAAGAAAATCTGTCAGGTAATGAAAAACATAAAGACTTTCCCGTACATAATGAACGACCACCTCGATCAGATTTCTATGGGGAAGCCAACTCATTTTTTTATTTCCAGAATGATTTCTTTATTTTTATTTGTGTTTTTGAGGAGAACCGTAGTGGCCTAGTTGGTTATGGCGTTGAGGCGGGTTCCCAAAGACGCAGGTTCAAATCTTTCTTTGTTTTTTTTTTATTCACAGATAAACTATCTTTTTCTGGTAAAGTTAAGAAATGTCTAATTTATCCATGTTTCCGCATTATCCCTGATTTTTGCATACCGAGCAGTTTACCAAATTACTTGGACTAAATTCTTCCTACTCATAATATAATACAACATCGTATTCTGATCACAGAAGTATTCTTCCGGTAGGAGCATAACATCATCTAGCAAGATCTAGAATAATCCTACCCCCCTCGTTATATCTTAGATAAAACAGAAAGAGATGGGAAAATACGCTGTTCGCATTCTGGAGCGGGACCGACGTATACAATAGTGGCTGGGTCTGGATATTCGCAAAGTGCATTCATGTATGGCATATATAAGAATTGACAGGCGCATCGACTTTCATTGCTAGTGTGTTGTTAGGCACGCGCGCATCATTTTCGCGCTACGAGCGTGGGAGAGTGCATCGATTTTCCGCGACCGCGCGACACCTGCGCTGCGCACGCGCCGACGAGTTTTTTCCGGCTTAACCCGTTCGCACGCTTCTCTAATCTGCGCTTTTTGTCGTCACTACTTACACGTGTTAAGCTGTGCTTTTCACTACATTGTTTAGTCAACAATAGCGAGACGATTATGGATTGTAGAGCTCTGGTGAGTTTTTGTTAGTATGTAGATGAGAATCTATTAGTTAATTTGTAAGTGACGACTTTGTTGTTCATTGAGTAATTATACTTGCAATCTCAACGTTATCCATTCTTGTGTTAGGTAATAATTAATTGCGTCTGTTGATGAGGTATTAAATTATATGTTTGCACTTTCGTTGTATGTATGGTGATATATAGGTACTAAGAAAGAAATTAATTAAATTAGCATGATGTGATGATTCATCTGGTATCTTATCATCTGTTATAATTACCTATATATTACGTGTTTTGTTTATGAGGGCAATTCGTTAAGAACCCGACTTAACAAAATCTTAACTAAAATTATTGCCGCCCTGTTCTCTCATATCAGAAAATGGTAGGCATAGACAAAAGTCTAAAAAGTAGTTAAGTCGTGTAATTTGCAACGCCGAATTGCCCTTTGTTTAAGTTTAAGATTTAATAACACATTAGGAACAGAGTTCATTATGAAGTGAACCACTTCGTACCTACCTACTCTAACAAAAATATTATTATTTTAATGACATCCATTAATGTTAAAACATAACTTTGTTTGTAACTCTATTGCAACTTGTATCAGATGTTTCTATGGATGGGTGTTTTGTTTACAGCTATTGTTCAGTGTGGCCATCTTGCTCATCGTAGTCGTCAGTGAGGGGTAAGTTTTTCCAATCATTATTTAAATTATAGCAAAACACACCTTAGATAGTTTACCGTATCTAAGTAATGGAATAGAGGTATAATGAAAACAGTAAGTATAAAAACGATTTCAACTTCTGTGAATTGTCAACGAAAAGATCAACATCAAATTTTTTTGGACTATGATCTAACAAATAGGTCAGTAAGACTTCTTCGTCTTCTCGTGTGGGTTTCGAGTCCAGGGTTGGTGTGTCAGAGTAACGTCTATTCGCAAATGACTATCAATATACCAATCCACTCCATCAAGCTTTGCTATTATATTTCATAGGTACTTACACACATAAATAGTCACGCCTTTTTCCCGTGTTAGGTAGTCAGAGAGTCAACAACTTAGTAAGTAAATCTGCCAATGAAAGGAACAACAACTTTTTCTAAGGATTATAGGTTGAAAAACCAAAATAAAAGGGAATTTGACCTTCCATACTAAATGCATCAGCTGACAGCACATTTAATATGGAAAGCCAAATTATATTTTTCGTGTTGTAGTACATATTCCATGATGGGAAAAGTTGATCAGTTTAATTCTGGACTAGGTGCATGAGAGCAATAGAAATACATAGAATATTACAGCTCCTTCTCTTACCGGGTGTAGGAATCAGTAGAGGGAGACGAGGCTTTGGTTAAAATCATTTTTGTTCATTCAGTTTTAAGATTGTTTTCAAGTCTTGTAACTAAAACGTGGCGAAACGCCCTTATAAGTACAAGATCGCTGACGCTCTACGTTGCGTACCCCGTAAGGGCGTATCCCTTATATCCGTGACTGTATGTATGTTCGTTAATATTGTAAAACTGTTCACATTACCCTGAATCAATAAATAGCTTATCTAACAATCACATTGTATAACCTTTGCTAATACGGTACGCATCAATAATGATCACTTATTGCATAAACACGCCTAAATTATAGTGCGAGCGCTACTATACCGAGGTGGAATATTATCCATCAAACATGACCAATTTAACTTGACACTCAAGTTTATTGACTTTATTATTGTTTGTGACTGTGTTTTCTTCTTTTACTTTTCTAATAAACCTTTGTAAATCATTGCTAATGCCTTGCCGATATGACAAAAATACAAATTACTCAGTTAACAATTTTATTTGTTGTTAACTCACTTCGTTGTTTTATGTTGAAATGTAGATAAGTATAGGATATTGGTAGCAAATCGGCATTGGAATTGACATGACTTTACTAATCTGTTACTGTCTATCCTGAATTTCTGAGAAAAGAGAGAGGCGGTCGGCAATAATCTTAGTTGAAATTTAGCAAAGTGGTGAACCGAATGCTACCATTATCCCTTTAACAGGCTGGGTACTCCATACATACAGTAACGCACAAGTTCGGCACAAATGGTCGTATTTTAACTTTAATTTATTTATGCTACCCCTGACAAAAAGCCGCGTGGCTTGTTTATTTGGTCATGTTGGTTTTAAGTCCGCGCTTCCGGCGGCTTGATGCGCATGAGTGGATCGCGGGCCTTCCTAGTATAGTCTGCCGTCTTTGTTTCCTAGTACGCGGTCCCGTATAACTTGATAATCGCCACTGATATTTTTAACAGCATACTCGTAGACTGATAGAAAAATGTTTCTGCTGCTTCTCTTCCCAGGCATACTGTAGAAATCAGAAGAGGGTTGTCTCAGGATAGACAATGACAGGGGACCATTTTAGTCAATATTTAGTAATTTTGTGCACATACGAATCGAAACCATTACCCTACGTTTTACAATTATACTAAATAATATAAATTGTAGGCTTTTACCCATTCCTGAAAAATCTTGTCATAATAGGTGTATAAAATATTCACTTTCTAATCAACAGGCGGGGAAAGAAGGTGGTGATCCACGTGCCGTTCAAAGTGAAGAAGATCAAGCACGTGCACACGGTGTACAAGACAGTGCATCATCACCACATCGACCACGCGCCGCTCGAGGAGCACGAGCACTTCCATCACATGCACACGCACGAGGAACCGCCGCACGGGCAGCACAGCCAGCCTGTGCCCGGGATCGGCATCCCGGAGTTCCTGCCGGACGTGCCGGACGTGGCGCTTGACCTGCCGGACCTGCCGCCGCCGGACATGCCGTTGCCCCTGCCGCCGCATGCGCGCCCGCACCCCAACCGACACGTCATACCACTGTACAGACGAAAGATTGACAAGGTATTGTATTTAATTATTTATTAGTACTGTTTTATTACCATCGACAGGGTGTCGTAAAAGGCGACTAACTATGAGGATTAAGGGGATGAGCAACAGCATTCTATGCGAATGAATACATTTAGGTCTTCTTCTCAGTCGTACACTCTTGACAGAGTGGTCGTGGTTGCTCCGATGTGTACTAAGTTGAGGTCTCTCGGCTTGAAACCGCTTCCTTGGCAATGTTTCTCCATTTCTGCCTATTTTCTGCGCTGCGAGAGCATTCAGTGATGGTTACATTTAGGTAGGTACCTAGTTTTAGTTACCTACGCGCTCGCCTTTACACCTAGGGGTTTGCGGAGGCCTATCATGTCCTACAATGCTATCGATTCGTTGACGGCCTAAATCTTGACTAAAATTATTGCCGTTCCTTTCTGTTCTCTCATGATAGAAAATGACAGGTATAGACTTATTTATTATATTAGTTAAGTCGTGATTTTTGCAACTATAAGAATTGCTACCAATGAACAATTAGGTATTTTAAATAATGGTGTATTACTAATGGTGCATTTACGTAACCCTGACCTGACAGAGGTCTAGGCTAAATGTCGTCACGTGTTATGGCCACGCTTGGCAGGCGAATGCAGGTGAAACTGACGAGAGGGAAGAAATGGGGTGGTGGCTTTCCACCCGATACTACTCGGATAAACAACATAACTAGACATACGCGCTAAAAAAACCCGTGTTTTAACAGTTATAACATAACTAGTTCACGTAAACGTTGACGTTGACTAGTTATAAAAATAATACCTTTTTGTTGAACTGATATTGATAGATATTTAAAAAATCGCTAAGCACTTTATTTATATTTTACTCATTAATTTTATATGCATTTTCTACTCATACAACTTAACTTTGCACTGTCTCTTTCCAAGGGAGGACGAACAATATTAGTTTTATCGCCTAGAACCTGTGCTAGTACTGTATTTTGATAATTTTTTATTTGTTTTGTTCCAGAATGACCGGTGAAAAGCAACGGATACGTACCTACCTAGAGTCGCGTGAAAGCCATATGTAGAAGGTATAAACTTATTTAAAACTGTTAGCAGCGTAGTGTTCATTATTTTTTATTTATTAGAAATATATAGGTAATACATGTGAATCAAACTGCAGGTTAATGTTGTACAAATACAAACTAGTTTACGACTATTATATTCTGTTTTAATGGTTAAGTTTTTACGTCTTTTCTTGCCAATAATTTTCAAGACTGTTAACTTATTTGAATATTATAAGATTTAGTCTATATAGTTTTATTAAGTCGTTGCAGAATTATTTAAAGAACTTATGGAGCTGAAATTGATAAGGAGTATAATAATTCTATGAATTTTATTCTTTACAAAATTGTGGAAATGAATAAATTTAAAGGAATGTCATCTGTAGTGCCTGTATTCGATGATTCATTCTGGAATTTTGGTTAATAAACATGATATTTAATAGTAATAAAATTTGTTAATCACCTTTTACCTTAGACTTAGAGCAACACACGGCCTTTCCATTCCGGTACGGCGGAAGGTCATCGCTGCTCTAAGTCAATTTCTAAGACAATTTCACAAAGCAAAAAACTGTATATTTATTTACATAAAGTTCATTACTCTTAAAATATACCTTTTGATACTCTGTGATACCTGTAGATCGCGGCCCTGCTCTGTACTCACATTACTAAGGTACATAAAGCAGCGTTGCGATACCTAAGGCTCGTATTTATAAAGCGATCTCAAGATTGAGGGCAATATTAAGTATGGATTTGACAGGTCGTTTTGTACTGCAATGACATTTCTGATACGAACTCAAATTCGCTGTCACTCTTGAGAGCTGATTATAAATACGGCCCTAATACTCATATAATAATAGTATAATAATGGTATGGTCTTGTAGTGCTCATTAAGGTCTATTTTTAAGCTATTTGGCTTGCATACTGTACCTAATGGCACGGAAGAGTTTAGGTTGCATGACCTTAATCTAAACTAAAAGATTTAATATGATTGGAGGTACTTTTGAAATCGATAGATAACTAAGTTATAAGGATTGCTAGGATTAAGGAGTAATTCTTTAATAAATCTTTCAATATCGTAAAACCATTAAATATTCTTTTTTATATTTCTTTGTTGAAATATGGTCGGGCACGCAGGCGTGGTGTGGAAGGAAATAAAACTATAAATTACACGGCAAAACACTAACATTGAAATATTTTACTAAAGGAAATCAATAAATCGAAATGGAACGGATAATTAAATTTTAATGGTCTGCGTTTACACGTAGGAATATTTACGAGCAGAGCAAAGCCTGATCAGTGTGTATAGTAATGTATACGTGTGTAGTAGATAATATAGTAGTGTGTTCAGCGCGTCTTGTGTAATATACAACTGTACCGCATCAAAGGCTGAGGCTGCCCTGCAGCTGCAGGCTGGCGATACTCTACCTACTATCTTATCGTTCATCTTTCTAATGAATCCACATCATGACATAAAATAAAGTGAGTTTGAAATAAGAGTATTTTACCTACTTACACTAAAACGAAATTTTCAAACCTTAAACCAAAGTACATACTAATGGTAGTACTTGTTTGGAACCCCATGCAATCAATAGGCAGTTACGGCATCCAGCAGTTTTATGCGTTGATTTGGAATGATAGCGAAATAGTTATTTCACACAGTGTCCGCAAAAAACGAATGTAACACTCGCTAGCCTGAAACCCAGACGACTCTACGACATTGGTATTAAGGGCTCGTTTCGCGCAGCCACACTGCGGTTGCCCGCCTTTTGCATGCTTCGCTGGCAAAAGCGGCTGTTGTCTTTTTGTTGATATTACGGGTTTATTTAAGTGAAATTGGATAAATGGTCATCTCGCGTTATTTTGCTATTCAATCTGGAGTGGAGCTGGTGGCGTGCGGCGGCCGGTGCGATGTCCGCTCTGCAGCTGACTCTATAAAAACAGTTTAGACGTGTCAGCAGTGGTGTATAACAAAATGTAAACTTTGTTCGGTCGGTTGTTGATTGTTTGAATAGTGTTTTAAACTTTAGCATTTGTACCGCGAATAGTAACATGGAGTTGTTCAAGTGTCTGGCTGTGCTGGCCGTGCTATGTCTGGATGCCGGCGAAGGCGGTGGCCATGGAGAGAAGCATCAGTAAGGACTTTTTATATCCACATACTATTTTCAATATCCATAATTTTTTGCTAAAGCGATCACTTTAATAGCTTTGCGAGCACTGCGTAAGAATCAAATCAATCAATAACATTTAGTGATAAAATTTATTAATAAATAAAATAAAACTCAAGGTAAATTAGAACAATCCACCTTTTTTTTAAGCACGAAAAAATCAAGTAAATTTTATGCAGCATGCGAATAAATGGTCATATCATAACAATGCGATTCGTGGAGAACATTACTTAACTAAATCTGAACCAAAATTGTTGCCGTCCCTTTCTATTCTCTCAGGATAGACAATGACCATTGACCATTTTAGTCAAGATTTTGTGATTTTGTGCGCTAACGAATCGATACCAATGTCGATTCTTAGCTATCTAAATTTTATTTAAGTTTCTATGTAGATTGTAGGTAGGTACTTAAGTTATTTGATGCATTGCTTTTTCCTGCTTCGCGCAATCCTATTAATTGTAGAGTTTTATTTGTAAGTACTGATAAAAACATCTTAAGCAAGAAATATTCTTTTGCAGTGATCACCTGAGGATCCACATTCCGGAGTTTATTCACCACGACCATCACAAGAAAGTGATCACGATTCATCATCACCATAAGAAACCAAAGGAACATCATCACCACCATCATCATCATCATAAAAAAGTGGTCCATGTTCCTCATCATCATCATCATGTGAAGAAGACTCACCATACAGAGACTAAACATACTTCAAGTCATCATGGTCACCACGGTCATCATGGTCATCACCACGGACATCACGGGCACCACGGGCACCACGGACACCACGGACACCATGGCCATCATGGGCATCATGGGCACCACGGCCACGGTCATCACCATGACGATTTTCCATCTGTAAACTATGGAGGACCAACTGGATTCGAGGAAGAATATGCTCCTTACAGTCCACCCGTAGCCTCCTACCCAGGCACACCTCAAGTCCACGGAATCCAGCATACAGTCAAGCAGGTAAAAGTTTATGACACTTTACCGGGAGTGATACCAGCTGGCAATGGGCACGGAGGTGGCTATCAAGTGACTGAGGAAGCTGACGACGACGACTCATTTTCACCAGTCAATGGCATCCAGCAAGCGTTCCCGGCTACATACGGTTATCTCCGAGGCGTCGCGCCTCAACAATCACAGGATCCCTTCGCGGAGTTAGCACCTCAAAGTACACAAGGGCATGATCCATTCGCCGGTGCTATCGCCCAGCCCACTGTTACTTTCGGGGGTGGCGAGTCCTTCACTGGCGGTGGGCAAAATGATCCGTTTGCATCATCCGGCCCTTCACAGGGCGACGGCTTCGATGATCCCGCCAACTCGTTTATTGGTGACGTGAACAGTTCTCCTCTACTGTCAGCAGATGAGGCAGCAGGCGCCGACGACACCCCTGTGTCCTACCAACGAGCTGCTGGCGTCCAACAGGTCATTCAAACTGGTGGAAGTGAAGTTATTACGTATTGAAAATAATCCCCAACGATTACACTTTGGAGATAGTGATTAGGAATGTTGCAGCTGACAAAATTACATAGGTAATCTTACGATGTCCTAACCTTCCCAAATTTAAGTACAAGATGAATAAATAAGTATGTGATATTTAAATTTATTTAACTATTGTAAGCGCTTTTTTGTTATTGTTACAACTTGTTATAGACATAAGAAAATAATAGATATCGGTAAATTAATGTTTAAAATGCATTTATTTGTAATTTTGACAGTATTTGTGTGTGTGTGATTTATGTGATATGATAAAGTTACTACAATTAAACATACTTAGTGAAACTTAATGTACCTGTTATATTTCTGCTAAATTTGTTGGACAATCTCAGTATGACTTAAATCCAGTTAAAACATGTGTAAAACACGGATTAACGTGGGATTAACTAAAATAAACAGGCAAAAAAATACAGTTATGAATTTATTTTAGTTACATCGTGTTTTTACCAAATCGGGGCCACTGTTATGTAGTGCAAGTAATAGGTAAAACACGAATCACTTATGTCATCAACATCATTTACCCGAACAGGCGTGACCGTATTGTCGTTTACAGTCGTTTTACCAAAAAATACATGAGCGATTGGGCTCAATTTAATACGCTCTACTTCCGAAGTTGCGCAAACGCGCCTAACTGCTCTATCAGCTGTTTACGGAATTGGACACCCAAAGTAAAAATAAATCTAGCTAAGCTGCGTTATAAATAAGAGAAAAATGAAATGTGATAAAAATGATATGTGATAATAATAATGATTGAGTACCTACAAAGTGTGTCCTAATTTCATCATGGGCATACTCTAAGCAACACTTGACAACATAACATTCTTTCCTAACAAACACAAACAAATCGTCATCTTTACATTAAACAGAGATTAAACATAACCTTACATTGTACACTGGTATAATTAATTGTGTATTCTCAAATACAATTAATCACATTGTCTTTTTAATAAATAAGAACGATTTAAATACCCGCGTCTCTTCTTATCGCGATCAAGGATCAAAATTCTCTCGATCTCCAAGACTAATATGAGTTATTTCGGCTTACACTCGTCCGGAGATGATAAAAATTGTATTTGAGGTGTTCAGGTGTGTAGTAGAATATTAACCTCCTTTCCACATAAAAGCCCAGTTTAGATCGCGTAATTTTTCGCTCGCTGAATTGACAAAATATAAGTTAAGTACCTGCCTAGGAAAGTATCTATCACAATTAATATCTAAGTTTGGCTTAAACGCACACATTGATTTTAGGCGATAACGAGATATTTCAGAAACCAAAATTAGAAACAAGTAGAAAAAAATATGTAGGTTTTTTTAGTTAATTAGCTATTGTTTATGCTTATAAAATTACCAAGTAAAATGGGATTAACTTTAGTGAGGTTTATCGAAGCCTATCGACGAAGCCTATAAATCAAACACAACTCATCAGCTAAAGTGCGTAAAAACATAAATACGAGTAAATACAATACAGACGCAACTCACAATAAGTAATAAATCGTGCCAATAAAACAGAACCGTTTATGGAATGACAATTTCTAACGTTTGAAGTGACGATTGGAGGTATTTGCGGTACTTAGACATGGCATTTTTTTGCCACATTTGGTATTGTGTCGTGATGTACAGTTCTTGCGTGTAAATAAATATAAAGCGCTTCACACGCCCGCTGGAGGAAAACGGAAAACTGTCTATAGAGAAATTATCTATAAAAACTTGAACGGCCATTTTCTAAAAATAATGGTTATTGTATTGTCTTCATAATATAGGTAATTATTTAATGAAAAAGTTTTACTGATTTTATTAGTGTTCGACTTGAAAGTGTTGTGAATGTTGATAGATTTATTATGATAATCTAATGATAAAATACATTTTCTGTTCCATGAAATGTACTACCTTATACTTAACTAACGTAACTTTCTTATTTATTACATCAAAAAGAATATTCAAACAATGTTCTAATTCTAACACAATAAATACTTTTAATGTGGATAATAAATAATATAAAAGATCTTGAAGATCTTGTAAAACATTAATTGTATATGAAAGCATGGATAAATGAATTCTGAATTATTACACACATACCTACATAATATTATGATAATAAATGTTTTTTTTTTTTTAGGTAAGGTATAAATTAGGTATTTAGTGTTGCTTAGCCAAAGTGTCCAAATGCAGTACAAAGGGGACTCTCTGTCCTGTTCCTTTTCCGGATAGCTCTGGATTCTGGAGGAGGGTATCGAGTTCGTCTCGCTACCACTGTCGTCTCGTCTCGGCCGGTCACACCCCAGTCTTCGAGTCCACGAATCGAAAATCCACTCAATGAGAAGAATACCACCGTCTTTCGAATCTTGGCATCCTTAAATGCTTAGTGATAATTTTGGCCCTTAATTTTATCTGGCCTGACAACCTGTCACTACAGCAATACTTATACAGATCCATCTAAAATATCCTCAAAACTTGTCTGACTTGGTGGAACTGTTTAGATCGTTGACGCCCTGCCTACCCCATTAGGGATAAAGGCTAGATTGTATGTATGTATTTATTTTATCTGGAATACAACAGACGGACGTAACTTGCTTTCACTTAAACTTATTTTTTTTTTAAAGTAAAAGCTTGAAAGTTAATAATTCATAGCTACTGAAATACTGTAAGGTATTGTATGTCCTAAAACAAAACTTATGAACTGTTTCATAGATAAATAACACTAACCTGATCCAGTGTTTTATGAATCCCAATTATTGGATATATTACCCTAAGTTTTGTAAGGAGTTCACGATCGCTACAAATCGTTTCTAAGAAGTGTGTGAGGGTCTCGCTGCTTCGACCCACATCAATCACACTCGAATGGTGGAAATAAAGCTATAAATACTACGATATAAACATTGTAAACCATCTTTTACTGACCCCATAATTATGGTTGTCGAGTTAAGTCGTATAGATCTACAACGATCAAATTAAAGTCAAATGTTTAATATTTAGATTGTTTGTCAGTTCAAAACTTAAAAAATAAATGTGTTATCATATATAAGTCAAATCTGTAGGTACCAATTCATTATTTTTATTATTTCTTAAATGATGGATTTGCTCTTGACTTTAGTCTAGGCTCTGGCCTAAAGCAAATCTAAACACATAGATATAGAATGAAATCACTATAGATCAAAAAAACTTCAAAGGATTCATTTTAGGATCCTCATATAGCACAGGACGTAACAACAACAAGATGCTTGTTCTAGTGGTGGTGGCGTTACGCAAAACTTACGAAGATTATATTTTGTGAATTTAAATTGAAATGTAAAGAAATACTTAAAGAGACTTAAAAAATATAATTTTATGTTGGAAAATTAAAAATAGCCACAGCAATGTAGAATATCACTTTTGCTTTTCAGCGAAACTTAAGAACGCGTTGATGTCTTTTGTATGAAGCAAACACAGTGGCACCTTAGAATACAATGGAAACATTATTTTATACAATCTTAAAAAGGAATCGTCACGGGGACTTAATACCTTATTTCAAAAACATTAATTTTTTTGGGAATAGAGCACTCATCAGCACACTCTACATAATGATTTACAATGACTTTAAACCCAAAATATTTACCAATTATCCCCTGTTGTAATTAGTGAAGTTGTTATTGCTCATTTCCGACTTTTACCACCGTTCACTTGGTAAATTCTAGGATATGAAATGATATTAATAATAGTGCCTGCAAGTTTGTCTAACCTCAAGAATTGCAAAATAAGAAAGAAAGTGCGTTGCGGTCGACTTTCAATCTCGACAAAAGCAATATTTTATTCAAAACAGGACGAAACCATTACAATGAAATATATTGAATAAGACATCTTTAGGATGACACGATGCTCAGTTGACGCTCTTCCTACCCCACCAGGAGTACAGACGTGTATTTGGTTTATTTGTACACGTTTGTAAAGTTGCCTCTACGCGCGCGCGTTTTTTTAAAAATATGTAAAATATTAATTTATAATGACCGATTGAGCCTGTATCCAAAATATTAAGCATCCACACATTTGTAAGTAGCCCTGACTGAATGACACCTGCCGGGTTATCTAAAACCTCCCATTGTCAATGCTATACCCACTAGCTGGAATAGCACCTCCGGAAGTCTGCAGGGCTGTAGCTAGCTCCACTGAAAGGGCATCCTATGTCTTAACAAACAGTGGTCAAAATAAACTTTGGTCCCCAACGTCAAAAAGGTCATTTAAAGACATGGGGGGCAATTACTTTTTTTTTTTTTTAGATTGGGGCACTAGAAAACTTTGTGCCAGTGTCAAGTGTTTTTTATGATGTTTTCGCTAAAGGTAGGGAAACAAACAATCACTATGAAATGGCACCTGTCTCAGCTACCATCCTCAATTTTACAGAGTATAAATCTTGACTAAAATGACATTTATTGTCATGAGAGAACAGAAAGGGATGGCATTATAGATAAATTAATTTGAATCCTAGAGACAGATCTATGAACCAAGAGTGACACTGTATTGCGTTTATGTAGGTACGGGTACCTCAACTACACCCTCGTGCGAAGGGGCATCTAAATCTGACCCTCCAGTTTTGAGAAAATTAATATGGTCTTACTTTAGTTAGAGTTTGTTACCGCCGAATCGAGGCCAATATATTTCATTTCTTGAAACTAACAGCAAGTTTGAGTTCGTATCAGAAATGTCATTTCAGTACAAAACGGGCTGTGAAAGTCGTACTTAATATTGCTCTCAATTTTGAGATCGCTTCATAAATACAAGCATATTATCTGATTTCAATCTATTCCCCGTAATTCGTATCTTCCGCCTCATGAGTTTTAAATCTCTTGTTTTTCTTATAAAACCTCTTAATCCGGTACATTCATGAGTATTTTAAAACATTGGGCCCGATTCGTAACCATCCCGACTTAACTAAATCTCAACTAAAATAATTGCCATCCTGTTCTGTTCTCTCATGATAGAAAGTGACAGGTATGGACTTAAATTAGTTAAGTCGCGTATTTTGCAACCACAAATTGCTACCAATAGGTAAGTAGGAGAAATAAAATACAATCATAGGTAGGTATTTAAACAACAATTAGAAGCTATAAAACTTAACATTTGTATTATTTATTATCAACAAATTCCCGCTTAAATCGGGAAAGAATTCACAACAACAGTCTCTTAGGGTCGTATTTATAATCAGCTCTCAAGAGTGACAGCGAATTTGAGTTTGTATCAGAAATGTCATTTCAGTACAAACGAACTGTCAAATCCAAACTTAATATTGCTCTCAATCTTGAGATCGCTTTATAAATACGAGCCTTATTCTATAATAACAATACAGGTAGTAACGGTTTGGCGAACTTTAACAATATTTTATTACAATCAACCAACAGTTTATAACTTACATTACAGAAGTCATTTTATATTTGTACGTGTCATTTGTACCGAGTCAAATATTTATACCGGGTGTCAGAGACAGTGTACCTACCGCAAACTGCCGGGAAATTCATACAGGAAAAGAAAAACATGGCTTTCCCATACAAATTGTCTGATCAAGGTAATCATTTTGTTATGGGAACGTCAAAAATTATATTAATTTTCTGAAAGAATTTCCTGGTAAACTAAAAATTGTTCAGTTTTGTTGACTGAGCAAATCGGTTTGCGTTAAGCTGTCCCACTCACAGAGCAGTATGTGTGGGAAAACGTAATTTGTACGTGTGATTTGTCGTTAGTAAAACATATTTCCATTCCATTAATAAATAAAACAGGAAGTAGTAATTTAAAGTAATCGATGGTTGAAGCCCGAGGGTTTAGTGGATAGGGCCGCTGCCTTCTGTGCAGGAGGTCGTGGTTCGAATCCCACCACGTACCAATGTGTTTTTCGGTTTCCGAATTTCATATGTACGTTTATTCGGAGCTTTTACGGTGAAGGAAAACATCGCGAGGATACCTGCACACACCTACCTAAAAAGAAATTCATAGGTTGTGTGTGAAGTCAACCAATCCGTACTGGGCCCACGTGGTTGACTAAGGCCCGTTCGCCCTGTTCGAGGGTAGGCTCGAGCCCCTCGGTGGGGACGTATATGAGCTGATGATGATGATGGTTGGAGCGGAAAATAATAGATTTATTATACATTAATGGGATAGTCTGACTGCGATTATACTTACAACCACTCATAATTAACATTCTTACAAAAATTTTTTTTTTAGTACAATTTAAATATAATCGTTTTACCTAAGACATAGAATGATCTAAAAATCCTCGTAGAAAGTTAATTGAAAGCCATTATAATTAAATTCTGGAAATCGGGGAGATATTCAATAGCTTTCGAAACAGTGATTTAGTACCCGATACATCTGTTCGATGTTATCTTGATGTATGGTAATTAGAGGAAAAAAAATATAAAGATTAAAGTAATCAAAATAACTAACGAATTAAAGCAGATTATATTCTGTGTTTCTTCTGCATTTTATTTATACACTTTGCATCGCTCTATTTTCAACCAATTATGAAGTGCACTTCTATACACAGTTCCTGAACAGCAAAAGAATTGATATACCTACTAAGTAAGTGAGAAATCCTCAATATGAGAAACGACGTACCTCCTAAGCGTCGAATTTAGTAGCTTATTTTTGAGCAATTAGTATAGTAGGTAATGTGGCATTGCCGGCATACCCCTACACAAAATGCAGCATGGGTAGCTACGCTGCTGTTGACATTGAAACTAACGTAGTAAAACTTACTTAAGATTTTACCCTACAATTTTGTACAGGAAATAGTGGACTCCGCAATCAAATCGCTATATGGTCGGCGCGTGCGATGATGATGGCTTTCAATATAACGGAATTTACGTACACTTATGTAACTTAGGAAGCATGGCTATCTATTCGATCTAATACTGAATATGGACCGTTATTTAGCTTTTACTGTAACAACTTGAGTGAGAGTGCATTCATCACTCAATTCTATTGTACCTAGATCATGATTGTGTTAAAATAACATAGTGTTAACAACACAACGTGGTTATAACGACGTGAACATAAGTATGTAGGCAAATGTTGGTATTAACTAGCATGATGGAGTATCAAATCCAACACCGCTATTTTAATGGGGAATATTTTGAATGTTCGTTAGAATACTATCAACATATTTGAGCAGTTCGGTATTTTTTTGCAAACGAACCATTGCCCTGTTTGCCCCTCATATGGAACTCAAAGGCCTTTTAAAATCCCTTCACCTAAATAGTGGTACTGGCCCGGTTTTGGCCAACCAACAGATGATAAATGCCTTTTCACTTGGTAGAAAGTCCTGCTGGTCAGGGTTCTCAAAGCCACAAGCTAATCAGACAAATGCAGTTCCCCAGGTACCTACTACAATGTAGCTGGCAGTTCCCTGATAAGCATCATCAAGACAAATACATTCTACGGTCTATTTAAAGTTGAAAAGTAAGGCCTTTTAATAGGCCTTGGGGTCACTATCCGAACATGGCTTCAAAATGTCTGGGCGTTTGGAGGGTAGTGCTGGTCTGAGATAGTACGGCTATGTTCAGTATCCGCCGTGGTCCTCGGAGTACTCCGCGCCTGCGCCGGAGAGGCCGTAGCCGGTGCCGGAGTCACCCTCGAAGCTGACGGGCGAATCGTCCCCGGCGTGGCCCTCGTCCGCTGCGTGGAAACTGTGCCCTGAAACACAACAATCATCATCAGAACGTGGATAAAGAAAACTCAGAAATCACATAATTCTAAATGACATTGAATAAGTATATCTTAAAAAAGAATAAATTATTCTTTAATCACATACCTAATTAGTACTATGCAGTACCATACTTATCATTTTCTGTGTTAGCCGTCTTTATCTGTTCCATCAGGACAGAAATTACCAAATACAAATACAAATACAAATACAAATATCTTTATTAACAAACCATTTGCACAATTTACAAACACTATGGACCCCGCTATAGGAAAACCTGTGGCGCGGGCGTCCTACTTTGACGATAAATTTACAGAATGGCAGACATATTTCCGAATTTAGAAAAAAGATAACATGCAACTAGACTAGTGACATAATATAAAATATCAAAAACATTAAAACAATACGGTAGGGTAAACAGTAGGATGTGAAAGTTTGTGTGTGTGTGTGTGTGTGTGTGTGTGTGTGTACATTATATGTTACTCACTCGAATATAAGAGGAAGAAGGGCTACTTTTGAGAGGTAATAAGCATTTCCGTTTGGTCGAAGGATAGCGAAAGCAGATAACGCTCGGTAGCAATCTTAGCTTGACGCACCGAACTGTATCGTATATCGCAAACCTTGAGCAGACGATTGTATACTGCTGGAAACAAGTAACCTGGCAAGCGCTGAGCAAACTCAGTTTTCACGTTCAACCTTTGTACTTTAAATATCCGTTTTTTAAGCATATCTTGGTATTCGCGTGAGTTTATTACAAAACGGTGCATCGATAGAGTAACTTTCATTACATATAATTGTCTTACCGTAAGCACTTTAGCTTCAGCGTAAAGGGACGTAGTTGGGTGTCTGAAAGGTTTACGGAGCATCACCTTTAACACTGAACGTTGAGCACGTTCCAGTAAGAGCATTTGGGTTTTGCATGCACCTCCCCAGATAGTGATACAGTAGCTAATAATTGATTCGCATAGCGATTTGTAAACCAGGTTCAGGATACTTTTGCTGGCAGAGTTTCGCAGCAGCTTCATGACGTGAATCATCTTTCTAGTTTTTTTAGACATTGAGTCAAGGTGTGCCTTGAAAGAGAGATGCTCATCAACAGTAACTCCAAGATATTTCATATTCATAACTCTGTCAATTATGGGACATTGGCAGCGTGCGGAGTCGCATGCCTGGTGGATTTTTAAGGTAAGTGGCGTAATTGGTCTCGAGGCAGCGGTCTTATGGAAACATATGTACTTTGTTTTCGATGTATTGAGGGTAAGCAAGTTGTGATCAAGCCAAAATTTAAGCCGTGCCATCCCGTGTTCCGCTCTACGCATTGCTGCCTCCCATGTGTTTCCACTAAACAAAACAACCGTGTCATCCGCATAACAAATAGCCTCAGCGGTTCTTGGAATGACTGTGTGAACATCATTCATATAAAGAACGAAAAGCGAGGGACCCAGCACACTGCCCTGAGGAACTCCGAAGTTAATTGAGGATTCCTCGCTGATGAGATCTCCAATCTTGACACATTGGCGTCTTCCCGTCAGATAGCTACGGAACCAATCCAGGGGTTTCCCTCTTATACCAGCGTGCTCAAGTTTCTTCAGCAATATAGGGACTGAAACAGTGTCAAACGCCTTGGCTAAGTCTAGGAATACACCTACAACTTTAATTCCATTGTCAAGGCTATTTGACACATGTCGAACTAGATGTCCCACGGCATCCTCTGTAGATTTTTTAGATCTGAATCCGTATTGCCTACTGGACAGCAAACCATTTTTCTCCAAAAATCTCATAAGCCTACAGTTTACTACTTTCTCGAGTATTTTAGAGAAAATACCCAGAAGTGATATGGGCCTATAATTTTCCGGAGACAGTTTAGAACCATTTTTATGTATCGGAACTACTGTCGCGCGTTTCCAGTCGCCTGGGAATTCTCCACTAGAAATGCTGAGATTCATTAGGTAGGTCAGAGGGCCTATTATCTCCTTCTTAATACTCCTTATCAAGGTCACAGTGAAGCCATCGTGACCCGGGGCAGAGTCAGCCTTGAGTTCCATAATTATCCTGTTTACTTCAACTTCGTCAGTGGGTTGCATGAAGAAGGTCACAGGTGAGATATTTTTTAAAACTACACCAGAGTCACTAGATAATATTTCTTCTTCACTTTTCTGAAGCTGAGTCATGAGTTGCTGCGCCAGATTTTCGCCAACTGAGGAGAAGTAATTATTGCAATGATTGAGTGACTCCTTAACACTATCCTTGAGTTTGGTAAGTTCAGTAGCTACATTCCTCTTTTCAGCGCATTCACTGAAGTTGCGTACGCACTTCCATAGTTTTTTGGGATTGTGTTTATTATTTTCGAATTCCTTAGCCTCATATTCATTTTTGAGCCTGCGTAGAAGATTTCTGTAGAAATTACGATATCTTTTATATACATGCTCCTTCTGATCATTCGTTGGGTCTTTTTTGTGAACTCGGTGCAGCCTGTCACGGTGCCTAGCACATCTTAGCAGGCCGGGTGTCATCCAAGGCTTAATTACAAATTTAGATCGACTGATATGCCGTAATGTAGTATTTTTATGAACCGACGTCGATAATATTTTGTTAAACTCCCGTACAGAGTCATCCATGCTCTGTGCATTATATACCAGAGACCAATTCGCTTCACGCAAATCTTTGGCTACTCCAGAATAGTCGATAACTTTGATTTTTCTATTTTGAGGCTTTTTTATCTTACTATTTATATTAAGTGCCATAATTACGAGATCATGATCTGTTATGTCACATTTACCGACCAAACCCAAAATTTGCTGATTTTTAGACCTGATAAAGAAATGATCTAGACAAGATAAATCCTTTCTTGTAGAAACAGAAATAGCCGGGATAAACCCGAGTTCCGACAAAAGGCACAGATATTCAGAGACTTCAGTAGCAGTGGATGTTTTACATAGTAAGTCAATGTTAATATCGCCTGCTAGTACTACGGTTGCTTTATTTTTATATGAATCCAAAATATTGCATAAAGAGTCCAAGAAACGTCCCTTGTCTGTGAATGAGGGAGAGCGATAAACACCTAACACCGTAAAAGAATTGGCCAGTTCTACAACTAAACACTCAGCGTCATCAATATTTGGTTCGCTTACATTGGCTGACCATGTATCTTTAATGTATATAACTACACCACCACATTTATTATTGGTGTTACTTGTGGCATGGGTGCAGTAACCGGGGATATGACCCATGAAACCAGTGGAAAGCCAGCACTCAGTAAGGATTATCATATCGAAAGAGATTTCGGTTCTTCGAAGAGCTACGAGAAAAGCATTAAAGTTACGCTGAATACTACAGATATTGTAAGTTAAAATTTTAAAATTATAATCCTTTGTAATCACGGTTTTACAGTCGTCCAAAACAGGCAGCGTCTGACAATTTATTGAAAAATCTTTGTCAATATCATTAAATAAATCTCGGTCTATTGTAGCCATTATTTGTTTTATGCAAAAAGCAGCACTTAAATTTTAGTTTTTTGTCAGAAATTGTCAGACGCAGTAACTGCAGCCAAAATACCAAGCATGAAGCTAGAATATCTGTTATTAGTTCCATTGTAGATACCGAAATAATTACTTTAGAATGTATAAAAACAATAATATACTGTCTGTATTCTTTTGTAGGATGAGGCCGAATGAATGTGAGGAATGATATACTGTTTAGGTCTAAAGAAACATGTATGGGTAACGTTTGTTGTGTTTGTGTGGGTGTTGAACTGATGTGATATATTATGCAAGTGATACTGTTTACCATATAAAAAATACCAACAATAAAAGAAAACAGTAGCCGATGATAATTAAAAGGAGAACGCCGACTATAATTCATTGACTCATGCACATGGTTCTGGATTTCCGATGAGTTGTAGGTCCCCGGTATTGCGAATTTGGAAGAGTTTTGTATTTTCGACCTTCCGTACGTATACGCATCCATGTCGGATCCAGCAGAATTTGAAGCCATGCAGTTTTGCTCGCGATTTAGCTTCGCGAAATAACAGGCGATTTTGCTTAGTCAACCTCTCATTGATGTATAGGGAGCTTGCAGGACCATTGACTATATTCTCGGTTGTAAGATTTTTTCTAGACCTTGCTGCCTTCACAATCTCATCACGTTTGCTTTTCCTGGTGATTTTGACAATTATTGGGCGTGACTTTTGAGCGGAGGCGTTCGAAGAGGATACATCAGGTTGTGTTTTCCAAGGTATGGACTTTACGAATCGACTCTAAAAATCATATTTTACGCTTGGAAAATAAAACGATAGTATTTAGCTTTGATAGTACCTATAGATAGGCTAACCCTACATATTCTCATAAGCAAGTAAAGAATTAAGCACTTTAAATTTGATGAAAGCGTTAGCAGCAGCGAAATCAACTGCCGAAAATCCTCTCGCATTTCAAAACTATGGGGATTCTGAATTCGGGTAGGATTTCCATAAATACGTTCCTCATGTACTACGTAGTATACTCACAATCACATACATACAAACATGTAAAAGGCGTTTTCGATATGTTTAGGTACTGATATAGCGACATGCTCTCAGTCCATATCGCCTAAATCACAATACACTGTAAATTTTGAGTCCCTTTGCTGAAGAAACAGCTGGGACATTGTTTATTTTTCTATCTCTCTGCATAAAATTGGCTGCTATATTGGGGGCAATTGGGCAGCGCACTACTTGACCAAAATGGTCATTTTCTATTATGAGAAAACAGAAAGAGATAGCAATAGTTTTAGTTAAGTCGTGTTCTACAAATCGATAAAACTATTATATTCACCAATGTGTTGGTTGACTTACCTCCACCGTGCGGTGCAGCCTTCGGTTCACCGTAGGTGTACCCGAGCACCTCGTAGTGGTCGTCTCCGCCGCCGCCGCCCTTGTGGTGATGATGGATGTGCTTCACGATGGTGTGCTTGTGGTGGTGGTGCTTCACGTACATCGGCACGTGGATCACCACCTTCTTGTGCCCGCCGCCGTGACCGCCGGCCTCGAGCACCGCCACCAGGGTCGCCAGGCAGATCAGACTCAGCTAGAATCACAGTAATGATCTGTTTAAACTCTTTTGGATTTTTAATTACAATTTTTGTAACACACTGGCTGCATTTTGTACTGCTATCGATTCGTGGAGAGCATGATTTAACTAAATCTTAACCAAAATAGTTACCGTCCCTTTCTGAATGACAGGTGACAGTCAAGATTTAGGCTCGTATTTATAAAGCAATCTCAAGATTGAGTGCAATATTGAGTACGGATTTGACAGGTCATTTTGTATTTGAATTACGTTTCTGATACAAACTCAAACTCGCTGTCACTCTTGAGACCTGATTATAAATACGGGCCTTAGTGATTTTGTGCGCATACAAATCGATATCAATGTCTTATTTTTGTATTTAATGACTTTTATTTTCTATGAGGTGCATCTGCTTCATACAAAAGACATCAACGCTTTCCAAAATGCTTTTTTTGTTTTTTTATAACCCTTATTTACAACCTTGTCACTCTGGGCATAGATAGACCTTCTCATTGTTCTTCAATAGAGTGAGTTTTTTTCTTAGTTCAATATTAACAAACTGCTTTTAAAATTCTTTAATACTTCTAAATTAATATTGATATAAGACAAGTTAAGAAAAAACTTTCAAAAGGATCGTCAAATGAAAATGATACATATTTTTTATATCTGATCGTTAAGAGTGACATTCAAAAATTTATTTTCTATATCTTTTGTCATACTGATAATACTATCAAATCAAAACATGAATTGAATATCCTTTCGAGTCGGGTCATGACTCGTCAGTTGACAACACTCGCCAGTTTCCTTGACTGGTCAGTTTCCATGATTCGTCAGTTTCAAGGAATTCCTCAATTGGTCAGTTTCCCAGTCTACTATTAAGTTATCTGCGTATGCTCCTTTTAATACCTAGTACCTTACCTATATAAATTCGTTTTTTATCCGTAGGTACATTGACACCAATGATGCATATAACAACAATCAAGCATAATAAAAACAAATCCATCGCAATTGCATCATAACACGTCATAGAAAATTTCGCTTTTGCATGCAATACTTATTTCATTGACCAAGTTCCTAGACAGACAGATCATAAAACAGATGAGATAGAGGTTTGTACTTATGTGGCATTATAACAAAAGGTCTTATTACCGCATAAAAAACCTTACAACTGTACTTTCTAAAGACACAATACCAAAAAAAATGTCACCTCAATGGGTAATACATAATGTATCTAATTTTGCGTGTCCGAATCCGACCTGATGGTGTAACGGCCAAATGATTTACTTTCGAGCAAACCCGAGCTATCCACGCCATTCACTCTGTTATTTTTGTCTTTTTCTGCAAATAGAGCAACGCAGATCATAGAACAGAGAACAATTTTTGTAAGTCATCCGGTGATAAAAATATACAATTACTATTTAACTTTAAGACAACAGAATTCAGACAATTTTTCACCAGATCATTTCTAACAATCAAATTGTCATCGTATCATCTCGTGCGAGCTTTTTAATAGGTGTGAGACAAATCTATTTGTACTATAATATTCAAAGCGAATAAGCATCGTATTACATTGCTATTGGTTCGGTGAGTGCACGACTTAACTAAATCTTGACTAAAGTTATTGCCGTCGCTTTCTGTTATATCATGATGATAATTAGAGGCTTTATAAAACACCGAATCGCTACCATTATCCGGTGACATTTTGAATCTCTGACCACTGGATAGATCATTAACGCGGAAACGTCACAGATTCACTGTCTTTTAGAATTACGAAACAACGGCGCCACTGTGCGCTGTGCTGCGCGCGCGCAAATGTCC
Organism: Scrobipalpa atriplicella; assembly: GCA_029255725.1. Classification (NCBI taxonomy): domain Eukaryota; kingdom Metazoa; phylum Arthropoda; class Insecta; order Lepidoptera; family Gelechiidae; genus Scrobipalpa; species Scrobipalpa atriplicella. The sequence goes on along the minus strand of JARACY010001696.1, from coordinate 21,767 downwards.
GCGCGGAACACTGCGCACCGGAACAGAGATAAAATACTTCTATTGTTCTTCATTGCAAGTTGCACATTCTAGAACAGTATTTTCATTACATTAATTACACTACCTGACAAACTTTTTTGAAACTATGGAAACTATGAAAACAGTTTTTTTATTAGTTTACGTAAACTACGTAAGCTGCAAGCTCTGCCCACAGGAGAGTTACCTGCGGTTAAATAGTCTTTGTGATATTTTAGGTTTTATTGTATTGAATCTAGCCAGTCTTCTTTTTTGAAAATGTAACAAACATACACAACACACAAACAAACTTTTGCATTAGTAGTGCACCTAATTGTTACCTATCGCATATTATTTCAGCCATTTGTAGCAACACATAATTTTTATTAAAAAAATAATGATATGCCGTAGTCGATTACCATGTGTTCACAGTGAATTATAATTGCATCACATCAGTCTATTAAAGATTTTTCTCAACAATGGTTTCTAGAGGTACAATTGGTGTTTTTTAAACAAGTCTAACAGATGTGTTGCAATATATAATTCAAGGCTTTCGATGCGAAAATCGGGCGGCGAAGTGGAAACCGATATTGTAACGCAATAGCCCTTCGGTCAACGATCCAATCACCAACGTTTATATAACTAACTATAACTAATAGAAATCATAATAACACTTCACAATAGAAATCTTGCAGAATTGAAAGGATTTTTCTTTTAATAAGCTTGCGTTGTTCTCTAGATACAAAGATCAGATTAAACTAAATGACTCTCACAAAAAGATCACATTTGTTTTTTATTTTCCCTTAATTTATTTGAAATTTCATAGATATGTTTTACTCACACTGAATGACGTAATTTTGGATTTAATTAAGATATTTATTTCTTATTGTTTATAGTTTTTCAGACATTTTGACAATTTTGTATGTTGCACAATAAATTATGCAAAATGAAAATACATAATTATGTATTTTTTGTCCTAATGAGAATGCGTAAATTATTTCAATGACATGTGTACTTACCAAAATGTTTGCAGACATGGCGAGAGATAGAGCGGGTCGGAACTCCGAACGCAGGAACGTGCAGCGGGTATGTGATAAAGAAATTTTTACAAAACTTCCTTTTATATCGCAACGTGGTGGCGATTCGCGACAGGGCTCGCGGCAGCTTCAGCGCTCACCTTTACAAATAACTATTCCCCCTATTACAAACAACACAAAGCTCAAAGTCCAAGAACGACGTGAAGTCTACTAAATCCGAGACAATAAAAACAATTGCATTGAAAACCGAACTCAATACTGACCACTGCAGAGCTCAGAATACGAAGTTCGGTAATTTGCTTAGGTAGATTTAAAACTAAGCCATTACAGTGAAAATGTGGCCTCCATTGCGGGCATAGAGAGGAAACCTGACCGCGGCCGAGTGATGGAGATGGAAATGCCCGCAGCCACCGCGCCAGTGGATGATGCTAGGGTGCGATGAGGAGGACCCGACTGAACAATGGCTCTTAATGTTCTAGAATTATCTTGAAAGTCCAAGAAAAAAAGTGTTATGTTAGAGTTACTATTTATTTTCAAATCGTTATTTTTTTTCTTTATTTTGTTTCTACCAGCCCATCACATATCGCTGGTGGATACAAAAAAAAATTTTTTTTGCTATGTTTCCTCATGGTGTTTCCTTGCGTTGAAAGTGAATGGTGATCTAAGATACTACTACTACTACTATTAGCCTATATTGTCCCAAGATCTATCCTGTGTAAAAATATTTTTACATTCAAAATATTCACACGTGCGATTCTATTACGGGGTAGGCAGTAAATCAAATGCTTATCAGAAACCGTTTCCGTCGCGTATAAGAATAAAATAGCTGAAGGTAATTTCAAACAAGAGTACGTATTGTTATACTCTAGTCACCGTCGTCAGCCCAATAGATTACAATAAATACGTCAAATCTCCTTATCTTTCACCAAATAGGTAATTTGTGAAAATTACTAAATTTGTTGAAATAACTCGTATTAAGTTAGGCATGTTGACTGGGCGGCTAAAAAAATTTCAAAGCGTTTATACCTTAAAACTGATGGCTAAAATACTTTGGATCTCATTAATTATTGCACATTTCGATTTAATAATCAAGTAAAAATATAGAAGTTATTGATTTGAGTAGTCAACATTTACTTGCGTGTGACCCAGTATATTAATACAAAAAATCATTTTTGACATTTCATAAAAAGTTACTGATTTGATTATATTCATTTTAATGGTCCTGAAAACTATTTGGGTTATATTAGTAAGTTAAGTGGCTACCGGTTTGATTGAGTAGAGCGCACGTGTACCTATTGAAGCTTGCTTGCTTGACGCTTGTGCAAAGCAGATTCTCTCACTTTTACTATCATTGTGAGACGAGACGAGAGTGAACTTGAATAGATTATAATCGCGGTGTAATACCGGTAACATTACTGTTGCGCACTGTATTAGTAACATGACGTTAGAGTCCTATTAGGAGGTTTTTTAAAAAACTTTGATACACCAAAGTTCCACGGGTCATAGGGTGTCGATAGACGAAGACTAACATTGTATTGCAGTTATAAATAAGTATAAAGTTAAAAGTATTAATATTATTTTGAAATTAGGTCAGTTTCAATCTTGTTTGGTTTATTTGAATTAAGGTACTAAAAATCTTGTTGCTAAAATGCGTTTTAGAACCCTACGATACATAGTATGACACTAAGTTTACATTAGTTTACATACATGACATAACAAATTGTCATGTCAATTTTCTACGATGACAAAGAAAGAATGTAATAAAATATGTCATAGTAAATAGGGTACAAGCTAATAACAACAAACTCCTCGTATAGAATGAATTCTGTTTAATTCTTGAATAACAAACGTTGTTTGTTTTATGTTATTAATAATGTAAAAACTGGCCAAGTTTGAGTTGGATTACTCCCACACCCACATGAAGGGCTTCGCAGTGACAAATTGTCAATCTCATGTGAACTATACAACGTTTTTTATAGAGAACCACTTTGGATATTTTTTTTAATTAAAAAAAAAATATCTTTATTTGTCGTTGTAGCGGCAACAGAAATACACGTGAAACAATAACAATTGATGAAAATTTAATAACAGTATTTTAATATTTTCTGACATAAAGACAGACATAATACAAATTGTATGATTCAAGTTGTCATTTTATAAGGGAAGACTGGGCAAATGGGTTTGTATTTGTTGTAAATAGGTACCTAATTAATTTGTCTAAAATACCAAGGTGAGATGAAAGCTGATAAATAAGTCGTTAGAGCGTGACGACCTGATCAACAGTTTCCTTCCGCTAAGGTCACCACAGGAAACATTCGCGAATGAACATTGGTCAACCTGGCAAAAAATACGGTCTGAAAGTTTAATGACCTCCATTGTAGAAACCATTGCGACCAATGTTGTGTTTTAACTACTCACTTGCTTAACTACTTTGCTTGCTCACGCTTGAAAACCTTTTTATAATCATCATCAGACTGTATTAATCCACTGCTGGACTTAGGTTTCCCTAGGCTCGCCACAGAGCTCGGTCTTCATTCTCATCCAATATTGACCCGCTGTCTTACAAACATCATCATCCCACTTAGTTTTAGGATACCCTTCACTAATTTCACTATACCTATGTCCGCCGATTCATGGTTTCTACTCTTTGACTAGCTTTCCAAACTCTTTTCCCGATGTTTCACCAGAGCGGTAATAGTAGATATCACAGCAAGTGCATAAATCAAGTCATTTTTCTCCCAGATTTTTATCATCATATCATGTGAATAAGTCGAGGAGAAAAATGATTTGTGCACGAGTTATAATATCTGCTTTTCACTTCGATTGCGAGAAAACAACAAAAATATAAGTAAACAAACAAATACGCATGAAAAAACAAGACCATCATTCCCGCCACTTAACTTTAAATCTTTCGACATTAAATGTTAGGCTTGAGCTGGAGACCTGTATACATAGCCTAGTCTTAAATTAATTTTGTTGAAATCTTTTTTTATTATTAAATAATCATCTGAATTTATTTTTTTATCTGATGCTTTAAAAAGAACATAGAATGCAAGCAAATTCAAGGAAATTTTATTAATTAACAAGTTTTATCCGTACACTATTTATTGTGTTTGTCTGCATGGCCTAATGGTCTCTGCCTTTAGTATAGACACACTTAAAAAGCTACTTTTATGCTCTTTGTACAAACCTGCGCAAAGTGGTAGCGGCATGGCAAATAGGAAGAGGTTCGGCGCCGGTGCGTCGTTTTTGTATAGAAACTTCAAATCAATCTGCGCTGCGCAGACGTAAATTACGTACAAAATCGGCGCATCGGCGACGCACCGGCGACGCAACGCGCCGCACCGCTTCCTAAATGCTATGCCCCTTACAAGCATGAGAAGTGAAAAAATAGTTTTCCTGTGAGAATGAAATATTTTCCCGCTGAAGAAAATTGCTTTTGTCTGTCTCGACTACCATCCGACCAACCCATACCATCCAATCTCGTTCTCTCAGGACAGAAAATGAAAACCTTTAGACTTAATTTTTAATTAAATCGTGTGTTGACCCAATTCGACACCAGTATAACATTTATCCGCGAAGTAATGTTATCAATTGATATTGCTTTTGCAAGTCGAGAGCGAAGCAAGCACGGCCGTACTACTCTTTACTGGAACCATTTCGGCGCATTTTCGCACCCCTATATCTTGGAAGTATAAAAGTACACTTTATTCAATAAATAGGAATAACTTTTATAAACCCTAGACTTGGCTCGCTTTTGATCTCACAACTTTTTTGTCCATAATCATTGCAATCGAAACTTGTAACATTATACATAATGTTTTTGTTGGGATAATATATAGGTACCTAATCTGGTTTCTACTACATAAACTAAACTATCTTATCTAGTAACGTTTTGTAACATGGCAAAATAAAAAAGGAAACATTTAACAATTATAATGTATGAATGCGAACAAGTAGGTTAAAAGGACAGAAGAAAAAGAAATGAAAGTAACTATTCTTTCTTCTTATTTTTTTATCATTCTTCTAATTCATATCATAAGATAAGAGCTAGATGTTTATGTAATATACTAATTCTTAACGATGCGATGCAATCATCTATTCATTTGTTACTTTATTTTGTGTTTGGAAGGCAGATCTTTGGCACAGAGAAGAGAAGGTAGTTTTTTCACATACATATAAACTTATATATAATCACGCCTGTATTCCCAAAGGCATAGCGTTAGCAACGTCATAAAAAGACATTAACTCCACGTCTGTCAAAGTTTGGGGGTTACATTTTCATCATCTTAATTCAACCCACATCCACAACCACACCCACCTACTGCTGGGTGGGTATTAGGCCTTATATCTCATGTATACCTATGTTCTTAGTAGATTATTTTGGGATGTCTGATCCCAATGATAGTGGAAATGCATGGCCCACTAGTTTGCACGGAATCAAACATAAACATCGGTTTTATCAACATTGTTTACACAAATGTACGTGAGATATATTTTATGCGTTTTGTTGTGGGTTTTCACGAGGGTGTCAGTGGAAGGCCGCGGGATGCTGCTGCTGTACCGGCCCCGGGACATCAGCAACGACTGTGCCTACTCCAACAAGCTCCGGTTTGACCTCACCTTTGGAATGGGTCTGTCTGACACTATCACACTGGTACGTACCAATGTTTATCTGTACGTACAATAACCAGCAAAGGGATTCGAGGGTTGCAGTATATCGTAAATTAGGTGATGGACTGCAATCCCCGAAAAGCAGGACTAAGTCCCGCACGGGATATTCAATTCTGAGAAAAATCGGGACGTCCGACAACGCTGGTAATTACGAGTATGTAAATAATAATGATCCAAACATTACTGGCACATAAGATAATCTTTAGTCGGTGTACAACGTACTCTGTAGGTATAATTTAAGGTATTTTAGGTTTCAGTGCTGACGTTAAATAAATATTGTTTCTAGGTTCTAAGAGAAATAGAGAATCACGATTACGAGTGCCAAATAGAGATAGTGACGGAGAGATACGAGAAAACAGGCGTGATTCTGATCATTGTGATAAGGTACCCGAACCAAGTGGCGCTGAACTGCCGGTTGAACCCCGCCGCGTTCATTGTGCTGCGCAAAGACGAGTGCTTCGTCCTCTGCTCCACCATCAGCGAAGAAGACTCCTTTGCCATGTATTACGCCATGATCTCAACTACACGTTTCCGCTTTCACTTCACGAGCAACAGCAGTATCAATGAGGATATGAATGTAAGTAATTACAAAATGTGTGTATTTCTTTTTCAAATACTTAGACAAAGAAAATATAATAGACTTAGATATGAATGTCATTTATTTATCCTTAAAGGTACCTTCTTACTAAATAATAATTTGAAGACGACACTTTGTTCTTTTTCCTAAGTACCTAAATTCACGAAATATTAAGGGACGTCCGGAATGTCTTCTTCAGGTTGAGTGCGTTGACGGTGTTTCGCGGTCGCATCTCAAAGCATGTCGTGAATGACGACAAAAATCAAAGTGAGGTCGTTTTAAACTAAGGATGCACACCGGGAACCGAAGCGACCCTTAAGTCTTTAAATTGATGCTAAGATATACTTTGTAGGCAGATATGTATCAAGTGACGGCGACTTCAGCTCGGCCCAAAGGCAAGAACGAATCATGTCACAGGATCAACGAAACAATGTGCACTTTGGACGATCAGGACTACTGCTTCACCAGCGGGGTGGTCTGCGATGGCATCAAGAATTGTGGGGCTGATGATTGGTACACTCTGATATTTGACTTATTGTCACAGATAATAAAATCAGATCCTATCTCCTATCCAGCTGTAAGGATAGGTCTGGTCGTGGTATAGGTCTGGTATGGGAGGACCAAATTTTTTTTTTCATGTTTTGAGAAAAAGGTGCTATAAAAAGTTTTTCAGTATAAGAGTAGAATATGCCACTATCGTCCGAGATTGCACCCATGTTAAATGAGCCTGAGTCCTCAGGACTTGCGACCTTTATAGGAGTACGTGAGCCAAGTTTCACTCTGATCCGTCCATGGTTGAAGTGCAATTGTGATTGAATAGATCGAGTAAATCCAAATATTCGCATTTATAATAGTTATTAGAAGGATACAATTAAAATAACCTTAGGTTAATAAATACCTTTATTATCAATATTGAATTGGACAGGTATGACGAACGCAAAGCCCAGTGTAGCATGAATGAAGACCGGCTCGAAATGGCCCCGATGTTCGCCGTGGCTAGTATGGTCATGTGCGGCCTTGTACTCACTGCTCATATCATCAAAAAGATCCTCCCAGCCATCAACACATCCTTCTTCGTGTTCAACACTGATGCCGACAACCGAATGCGCCTCGATGCTCTGCTTACTGCTAAAGAGAGCTCCAAGTTTCGAAACAGCGAAACTATCACTAGACAGACCTCTATTATACCGGTTAATATAAACTGTCTTTCTTATCTTACCTTAGTTACCCTGCGCTATTCCAATGCTGGGCAAAGCCTTCTGTCTTTTCTTACCATTGTTCCCTTTTGGGCCTCAAACTCTCACTAAAATAAATAATTACACTCCAGAAGCTACACTACGGAGGGGTTTTCTTCTGCTACCTAACTACATAGGTATATTATATCTCATTATCTGTATTTCCAGATATCCTCAAGTGACTCATCGGAAGATGAGGTAAATGATCAGCTCTTGCCAGTCCCATCCGGAGTAGGTCCAGATGATTACGGTTATGACTTCAAGCAGTCTTTATATCAAGACGTAAGTGTGAAGTGAGCACAATTTTTTTTTTAACCATCACTTAGAAACAAACCATAAACATCGGAACCGACAGTACATTTTAAATTGCCTACGATATGTCTGCGATACGACACATCCCCGGAAGGTACTCGTCGCAAAGGAGGTAGCGCAAAACCTTCCATAGAGGTGATCTCTTTATAGTAAAGTGTTTTTTTATGATTTAGGAAACACGAGGTAAATCGAAATCAACGCTGGAAAAGGTGTCAAAACAAGTTTCGACTATCAAGCATAGGCTGCGGAGTGTCACAGCGCGCTCACGCAGCGTTGCTTGGAATTCCGGGAGCTCCTCAGAGCTGTCTTCGGAAACACGTCGCACCACTGAAAAACGCAGCATGGATGATGATTCTGATGGTGTCCCCGTTGACCACGACCACAACCGCTGGCGACATCAGCCCGTGCTGCCCATGGCCCGACAACCGTCGCAAGAGCATCGGCGACTAACCTTGTTTAGGATCGTCCGCACAAATATGGGGAAAATTCAAGAATTGTGAAACAATGAACTGCGTACTGGCACTGGCTAGTAACAAAACGTTATCCCGCGGAAAAGTACATGAACTCTTAATATTGTAGAAATAAATCAATATTTCAAGATTTGTAGAAGTTTAGAAGAATACTTTTATATAATACTGTACCTCTATAGAGTTCTAGAATGTATTTATTAAATTATACAATAAGTAATCAAGAATATTTAATACTCCTTTCCTAATGTTTTATTAAGTTGATTTTATGGGCAGGTACGTACGTAACTCACAGCAAAATAATATAACTAATTTACTTAACTGTAAAGAATACCCTACGAGATCTAAGTACCTTACCAGCGAATCTGAACCTGAAATAAAATGACTGACTGTGGCATAAACCGTGAAGGGCGTGGGAGTCGAATGTTACGCTGGATACTGAAAATACGAGTTTGAGTGATTTACTTGTCAATCGAGAAAAATATGTTTACCGTGCTTCATAGGGAGGTCTTGTTGTCTTTCCCAGTCTTTGTGTATTAGTATTAGTATAAATTATCAGACATTATAGTGATGAAAAATATTTTGTACCTACCTAATATGTATGAGTACTGTGTATGAGCCACGCGAAAGTATATTTCAATTTAAATCACGTTCATAGACAACATTTTTTAAATGATCCTGTTTGGATATACGTACATTACATCTTCTTCATCCATTATCCCTTTAACTTGTGATCCCTAGTTTTAGTATAATTCTACTGGTATTGATTATATTGGAATGCAGGTCCGCCGGGGTTGCGGGGTGCGGGGTGCGGGGCGGTCCCGGTGGCATGGCGCGGGCGCAGATGCTCAAACGCTCAAAGCCTATAAAACGGATCTCGGCCCCGGCGCACGATAATTGATACTTTTTAGGGTTTCGTATCGACAGGGTCAAAAAACGAGACCGTATTACCATGGAGTAATATAATATAGTTACTCCCTATTACTAGCGTTTGCTAATATTGTTATATTCTTCACTACTAGGTACTATTTACCGATGGCTTTATGTATGTTAGTGGGCTGTAATAAATTGTACCAGGTACTTTGAAATTCTACCTACTGAAGATTATTAATAAAATAATAAGAGGGGCACCGGCTTCCATGAGAACTAAAAATATAAGGGTGTTCACAAAAAAGTTCTTACAGAATTCATAGGATAGTGGGGCATCCTTGGTTGGTGTGCAAGTCCAACTTGCACTTAGCCGATGTTATTGGAGCTCTGTTTCTATAATCTACTTACGAGCGTTGCGCCCGCGCAGCTATAAGTCATGATAGCTTTATGTCCTGCAATGACAGATCTACGTTCGGTAATGTTATTTATTTGTATAATTATAGGTAGAATAGATAGTAAGTAATATCCTCTGATGTTATAAAATAAGTTGTTTGAAATAACTTTACTTTGTTTGTTGCTATATTTTTTGTCTTCTCCATACAAAATAGCCACCTCGATGAAAAATCTATGGAAGAAGAAAATGGGGAAGCATTTTTTTTTATTTCTTGAAAGAATTTCTTCGTAAAAATTGTTCAGTTTCTTTGAACGAGCAAACACATCATGAGCAACCTCTATTAATTTAGTCCTATCAATTTTACACCCTGTATATAATAGGTATGTCAAGGTTAAAGCATAATTATGAGTAACAAACATTCATACAATCGTATTTACAATATCAGTAGGATTATTCTGCGGTATAAAATATAAAATATAAATTCATTGTGCAAGATACAAAACAGTACAGACTATCCTTGCAGCACAAAATGGACACTAATATTTGATATAAAAATTAACACCAAAGCCAAGAGCTTCTAGTCATTAAAATCATCCACAGGACGAGATTCACTTTTACACCTTAATTCACTTTCTTAAACTATCTCAAGTCCAGAAACGCTTAAAGCAATAGAAATAAAATAAGCTTCCCGTATCTAAATAAAATTCGATGTGTGTGGCAAGTAGCATGTGGCGGGTCCCTGCCTGCCCCCCTCCGGGTTAGAAACAACGTTTATTTAGAATAACGACATCTCATCTACATCAAAATATTAAAATTAATTAGGTGGTCTACCAAGCAAAGCCATTCCAGAGCAGCATTCGGTAGTAATTTCTTAACTAATTTTGTATGCATGGCAGCTGTTTTTGATTTTCATGTTGTGAAGTGGATTACGATTTTTTATTAATTGGAGATGTAGAGCTATTTTTTATTTTTTGTATCGAAACATTCTAAATATTAATTAACGGCGACCTCTGTGAGTTTGATTCCTAAGTTTTGCTATAGGTAGACTCACAACTGTTGGTGAAAGTAAAAGATTCGCTTGCAGTGCAAGTGCCCGCTGCTTTAACTTCGCGTAGCAAATACTCCACTCACTTTTGCCGTTATGAAGTGTGAGTATTTCGAAAGATGGCGCTACCAAAAGACTAGGTAGGCCCTAGCTAGATAGACATTTTTAGCTCATGGTTCTTCACCGTATCAGTCCTGGCAGGTACCTGGTACCTTTATAGCTCATATGGTGTGGTCTACGTTAAACCAAACTTCGCCTAATCTCAAATCAGTTTTGTGTTTTATCCCGATTCACGATAAATAGTGGTTTGATAAAGTTTAGAGGTGATTAAAAGGTACTGATCACATGGTGATGTATCGTGATTAGAGCTGAGGACCGGGGCGAGGGGCGGGGGGGGGGGGGAACGGTCGCCGCCGGTACCTTCAGGGAAATTCCACACGATTTACCGTAACACAAAAAATGTACAGATAAACCGACTTTCTAATAAACCCTGCTTCGAGCCTACAACCTTCCCTCTGCATAATAAATCTTAAAGAGTCCTCTTCTAAATGCCCAGAGGTTCTCAAACTATGTTAGCGACGCCTAGAATTTTTGATTTAATTTCTATAGGTAATCGGTATCTTCGAAATAAATTGTCGTAATTTTTTTATTATTTTATAGAATCAAACATCAAACAAAAAAAATGTTGCACATTAAAACTGTTTAAAAAAAAACATATCTGCCATTATCTGCCATGAGAGAACAGAAGGGAACAACACTACATATTATATAATCCCTGTCAAATCAAGAATCTGTGTATAATCGTGGTGTGGGTGGGTATCGACCTTTCTTTGAATCTTTAGAACGAATTTTAACTAGCAGGATCAAAATTAGTTCGTATAACGTCGTCTTTTTTTGTTCTCTCAAGATATAAAATGACAAGCAGGGTTTTATTTAAGTTTGGTGTGTTTGTTTTGAATCGACACCATAACCTATTTAATTTGGAATAAGTATAGAAAACTCAACCAATGTAGAGCCACTGTTTGACATTTAAATGTAGACTAATAAACGAAAAGAGAACAAAAAGTGTTCGGCTCGCACCGGTGCGCGTGCGCGGTGAGCTTTAGCATGGCTCGGATTGATGCCCTCTCGAGGTACTGTTACTGGACACTGGACCCTTATCGAACCTCATACCTTTTTGTTCTACTACGAGTACTGTTGTGATAAGGGCCTCAGCGTAGGGCTGCCCAAAGTTCGTCATCATATTTATTTAAAACTAGCTTTTCGCCCCGCGCTTTCACCCGCGGCTTAATGAGATTTCCCGTGGGAATGAGATATTTTCCCGCAGTAAATAATTTCGTAAATTATGGTTTTGGAATTTTAAATTTCGTAAATGTCAAGCATTTTGTCACTGTCACTTCATATTTCTTGGCACTTTGACATGCAGTAAAGAGTATTGATATCGACTTCGTAACAAATTACCCCCGAAATAACTTTTTCCCACGTTTTAACCAACCATATTAGAGGCCAAATGTCATTAAAATACGAAATACGTCTTCCATTAATTCTGTTAAAGAATGTTTATGCAAAATTTGAAGTATATTGGACCAAGGAAGGTGGAGGTCTCTCAAAACTCTTGGTATTGGCAAAGTCTAACCATCGTCTAGCGGTCCAGTAGATCAAAACCTGCTTAATATTCACTTTTCAACTCCACCTGTGACCATAGATGATGGAGTGAAGGCTTCTGTTCTACACTCGACACTGGCAGAAGTGTCCCCAAATTTGGGTTGACGATGCCAAACACAAAAAAAAAACATTTCTTCTGTTTGTAGAAAAATAATACCTAACTGTTCTTCTTTCTGCTTCTCCGAGATCGATGTTAATTTTACTTCAACAGCTGTGGGCAATGATAACCTGTGTTCCCGAATCATCTCGCTCATTCTTCCTGAACTCTTACCAATACTTACCCATATATTTAACCACTCTCTGGTAACGAGTTCCTTTCCGTCTGCTTGGAAATGAGCAGATGTTATTCCCCTCCCCAAAACATCCAATCCTTCCTCATCTTCAGACTTCCGTCCTATTTCCTTCCTTCCTTTTCTCTCCAAGGTCCTCGAACACATTGCCACAAACAACTTGCTGACTACATCGCATCAAACAGTCTACTTTCTCAATTTCAATCCGGTTTTCGACCAGGGCATAGAACTCTCTCAGCACTGCTTAAAGTCACCGATGATAGAAGAATGTCCTTGTAGAAGATGATGAAGCCTCAAATTCAGTGCCACACAAGTTCTTCCTAATTTGTTTCCTAGTCGAACAAACTCATTACAGACGTCGGCACTAAAGTTTTACGGCACCGCAATTCCCGTAACATCAGCCTCAGCCTCCCATCGTAATGAGATACAAACAAATGTTTAAATATGACCGCCATCAGATCACGGGAGGTCGATCTCCACCGGTGGCAACCGGCTTTTATCGGCTCAGGGCCTCACTTCGATTAAGGATACATTTTCATCATACTTTCATAAATACATAGAGTCGCAATTATTCCTTGCAGGGTAGATAGGGCCTATCAAAAGGCATTGCAATGTCATCAATAGCCAAGGTTAATATCAATGACTGATGATGTAAGTATTTGACCCCGCTGACCCACCTTCACACTGAGCTTCACACCAAGGTAGGTATATTTAGTAAAATATTGCAATGGAGTAAGAGCACGACCTAACTTAATCTTAACTAAAATTATTGCCGTTACTTTTTGGACTCGACTCTTACGCACGCAATCTCGAAAGCACTTTTACGTCAAAAACCTTTAGGATCATTCGGTCGACTTCCTAAAATGTTGACTTCCCAAAAAGTTAAAATGTACTCAATCTCGACGCTCGCATCTCGAACACACTCGTATCATTTCTATAGTTTATAAAATAAGTTTTATTTTGATTTTCACGATGTTTTCTTCTTGAAATTGAAAAACTGTCAGCTTGCTGGCAGCAGTGGCAGCCCGATATGACAATGACACCGTTGGTTGACAAAAACAAAAAAGACAAATGATAGATCTACATTTCGGATGACAGCTTTCAAACTTAAAACGGCCATATCTCGAAAAATATCGATCCTAGACTGTTGGTATGTAGGGACGAATGATAGGTCTCGACGAGTTCTACATTTCGGATGACATCTGTCAAACTCGAAACAGCCATATCTCGGAAACTATCGATCCTAGACTGTTGGTGTGTAGGGACGAATGATAGGTCTCGACGAGAACTGCATTTCGGATGACAGCTGTCAAACTTCAAACTGCCATATCTCGGAAACCGTTGATCTTAGACTGCTCCTGTGTAGGGACGAATGAATACTCTAGGATCGATCGTTTCCGAGATAAGGCCGTTTGACGTTTGACAGCTGTCATCCGAAATGTAGATGAAAACAAATGAATAAAGCAGATATTTTACTTGTAATCAATAGCATTCATTTATTTTTGCAGCGTTCATTTGTTTTACCAGCATACATTTGTTTTTCGAGATAACATGCATCGATATTTCGTTCATCGAGATTCAGTGCGTCGATATTTCGTTTTTCGAGATTCCGTGCGTCGAGATAGCGTGTTTCGCAATCAGTCGAGATTACGTGTGTCGAGATCAGTCAAGATTCCGTGCGTCGATATTGAGTGCGTCGAGATTCCATATTGGACTCCTTTGGAGAAGTTTTTCACAGGTTAGAAAATGGCAGATGAGGTAACCATTTTAGTCACGTGCCCGGCTGGATTGCCCCCATTATGTACCTAAGTTATGAATGATAATGCAATACAATAATAATTACATACATACATGATATCAGGCCTGTATCCCTAATGGGGTAGGTAGAGCGACAACGACCCAAACAAAGGTCGTTCCGCCACGTCTGACAAGTTTTTGAGGGTTGTTTAAGATAGAACTTTACATTGCTGTTGTGACAGGTTGTCAGCCCATCGCCTAGATTACAATATACTGAAACCCTCGAGTCCCTTAGCTGGTTTTTACAGCATGCCCGGGAGGAGATGCAGCTGGCACATCCTAGAATTTTCTATCGCTCCCAGTCCAGCAAGGAAGTCGATAATATACAATAATAATTCTAATTGAAAATATCTTAAAAGTGCATAAAAAGATAAATAAATAGCATATATATCTATTTTTTTAAACAGTTTGTGCTTCCTCTGTCATATTTCTTATCGAATATTATTAAGATAAATTGTGTAAGTATTTATTTATTTAAAATGTTATTATTGATTTTGTCTTTTTAAATTACGATCGCGTTGATGTCTTTTGTACTGAAATTACTTACTTAATAGTTAAGTCTTAACCAATCTGATATATTTCGAATATTTCAATAAATTCACCAACCTCGTCTCAAGAGCACTAAATAGGGCATTAGCCGTGAGCATCATAATTATGGAGGAACTTGTAGAAATTCAGTAGCACGTAGTTCCCCGTTAGTTTCCGTGCGTGACGTAAACGTAACACTATTTCACGTAACGCCGATAATCGATGCTTTCAGTGTTACTTGTTATAAATACGTGTACATTTTGCGAGCATTCTACAAATTGCTGGTCGTAAATGATTGATAGATAGCAATTAACACCTATTTATGTGTGTAGGTACAATATAGGCTCGGTAAAGAAACGCTGATGTATGTATTAGCGCGACGAGTCACATCAATACCATTCAACAGTGAGTTTGTGGAAAGTTGGAACTATAAGTAATAATTTATCGTTTTCTACTTTAAGAATGATTTTTAAGATTGTTGAAGATTTAGGTTAAGTAATCCAGGAGTTGACATTTACCAAACACAGCTCGACCGATACCTACTTCACACACAAGATTTTTTTTCATGAACTCCCAAGCAATTCCTTGCGTAAGTTGAGCAGCGGTTGATCGCCAAACACGTATAAAGAAATATTTTTACCCCGTTTGAAAGTTTTACTTGTCCGTAGTACGAATATATTCTATTTTTACATGATTATATCTTAAATACTAGAAGGTGCGTAAAATGGGCGCCAGAGTGAGCGGGTTGCATCGCGTGTGAGCCGCGGTGTTTCCTGCTCGGCCCCGGCCGGTGAAACTCTTCATGAAAATGCGCCTGCGCACCTCACCAGCCACCGCGCGACGCAACGCGAAACGCAGGCGAAAGTGATTTATTAAATCAACCAAAAATACATAATATTCACTTGATATATCGGTGTCAATTAAGTAAGTTAAGGAAAAGACGCATGATGTTTTTAAGCCAGAATGGTCAACCAACCAAATAGCCCGGCGATAATGTGCACGCATTTGCAAGTTAAGTGTTTAATCGTGAGCTTGGACTACGATAGCTGATTTACATATCAGCAAGATTGTTAGTATGTCAGTAAGATACCTGTATCAGTATTTCTAGTCAATATTGTCACAGATTTCTTATGAGCGCGGCGGCGCCCGTTGTAGTAAGTGGAGATATTTTGACGCCCTAATGACGCACCATCTAAAGTGCACGCAAGTTACGGTACTATGATTTTTTGTTTATGGTAATTCGGCCTCTCGATACGATACTTTAAACTTGTGCCGACGCCAGCCCTTTTTGGGGTTCAAGGGAATTGTATAAAAAAATATAAAGTTAGATTTTTTTTCCCAAAAATGTTTCCTTTTCCTATTGAATTGAAGATTAATTATAGTTATTCTTATATTGTATTGTAAGTACAATAAGATATTTTATTGGGAATACCTTGGGATCTTTGGCAAGTTTTGAGTGGTAGATTAACATAGTATTGGGTAGGTACTGTGGAAAATATTGAGCCACCCATGTACCTACTATATTTGTTATGTGAGAGGTCCAATTTTCTTATTTCGAGAAAGGGTTACTAGGAAAAGTTATTCATGAGAACACACTCATAAAATTTCTATTTAACTAACGCCCGCACTTAATTTAAAATAAGTTGTCCTGTTGTGTCGTCATTCCTTAAGGTACCTCTTGTAATTTTGCTGTAACTTGTGCACAATAAACAACAAATAAATAAATTAGATCCTTATAATGATTAATATATGACCAAGTGAGATATACCGATCACAAATGTTTCAGTCATCTAAAGAACGGAACACATTAGCCGTATATCGAACTTGCACTTGTCAGTTTTTTATTGTAAGTGGCATCAGCTCGGGCCGTGAGCCGTCACTGATGCATGGCAGCGACTAACAGGCCAAGATAACAGTTTGATAGTTGCAGCTAATAAAAACGTTGGAAATTGGTCACTATTACCCTGGTTACCGGTCGTAACATTTTAATAGTGGGCCCATTTACTGTGGGAATCGAGGCTCTTCCTGCCAGCCCTGCAGTACAAGATAACATTATAGATGGCTAAAAAAAACTGATTCTTTCATACTAACACTTTAACATTGTTTGGGATTTCATTGCTTTCTACGCTTCAGTTTGCTAAATGTATTTTTTTTCTCGAAGTGGAAATGATAGGTATTTAATTGTGTATTCTTTGTTATTTATTATTGCGTGCCTTAATTGTTGTTCCAAAGCTAAAGCGAACATATTTTACCTAGTTGTAATAAATCTTGTTAACATTAATGACTAATGTAATGGTTATAGGGAAATTTATCAAATTAATTTTAAATAATTAGGAATTGTTTTATGTAGCGATCTCTTGAGAATCTTGATTGGAGAGCAATATTAAGTACGAATTTGAAAAGACGTTTTGTAATGAAATGACATTTCTGATACGAACTTCCCTTGGGAACTTCCGCTGTCAGTATCAAGAGTTAATACGGCCCTAGGTAAACGAGTTACAGGATACTCTAAATAATAGTATTTTAAGAAAGTTCCAATGAATAAAATGACTTTGTCGGTCAAATAGTATAAAAGGGCTTGTAGCTTCTACGTCTCTACATAACATGCTTTTCTCTCATAGAATAAACTCTCAAGTTCTACATTAGCTCTGCACACCTTTAAACTTCCCGCCATCAGCCGCCGCCGCCGCCATCAGTGCGTTGTTTTGTTTGATAGTATTGGTAGCCAACAAAACATTGCAATCGAGATCAACCTAATTTCAACTGAAGGAAGGAATATGTATTTTTTACCTGGCTAATACCCTGGCCGTGCTGACGGGTAGAAGGTTTAAAACGCTGTGTAGAAAGCGGGAAACTTATGCAACCTACTGCAACTAAGTGCAATATACTTAGCCGATCGAAATCGCCAATACATCGTTACACTGATTTATTATATCGTATGGAAGTACCTGCCTTGCCGGTGTAAATCAACTGACTGACACAGTCATGTGTCAAAATAGACCAGAAAAATGTGTGAAGTATTTACACCTATCATAAGTTCTTTTTATTAAAATAAATATCATGTCAACTATCGTGTTTGATTTTATGACAAAACTATTAAAAACCAATCAATAGTAAAGTAACGTAGAATATGAAAAAAGAAGTGCACTAGTTAGTGGTAGCGAAATAGTGCAAAACTGCTTGCGGGGGGCCAGGTCGACATTGTGAGGGCAATTCAGCGTTGCAAATGACACGATTTAACTAATATAAGCCCATACCTGGCATGTCCATAAAAGGACAGAAAGAGACATCAATATTTTTTGTTGAGATTTAGTTAAGTGTTGTTCTTACATAATCGAACTGGAAAGCAGCCGAAAGCGTCTGTCAGTCAAATTCTGTGTCTAAATGAAAACTTATGTAATACCCAATCATAATGGTGGAGGCCCATGTCCCACAGTGGTGTGACAGTGGACTTTAGTGACTACTTACTAATTACCTACTTATATATAAACGGGTATTACTTACTACTTTATTTCACAAGTGCTGACATATTGCTTTCCGTACGGCTTATTAAATGGCAATACGGTGATTTGTTCCACTAGGGTTCCGCGTTTACATTATTTAAATATATAATGAGGCATGCTCGGTATACATTACCTCTGTACAATGATACATTTCTGATAGCAATTATAATTTAATACGAACTATTAATGTAAGTTATTAAGTTTGTAGAAGAAGGGAAACGTAACCATTTTTATTTTTTAATAAGCAACTTCTAAAATATTAGAATAGTTTTAAAAAAAGTATTTAAAATTAATACTCGAGGCGGTTTTTACTACGTTTATTTATTTGAACGTTTGAATATAAAAATAATTCCTCACAATATTTTCGATTATCTGATTGATACGAAGAAAATAGGTAATATGGGTTTCAGGATTTCGAAACAACTCTGCAAATCTGATATACCAGGTACAAAGAAATGCTTAGAGAGTCGAGTGATATTTATCCGAACTATACTGCTACAAGAGGATACAGATACAATGCAGTTAACGTGCACAGTAACACAGTGTAAGTGTAATTGCAGTGCATGAGCATAACGTCCGGCTACTAGCCGTGACTGGAGCCTTGCTCTTGCTAGCCCCACTACACTTTGTTGTTACTCAACTAGGTTGTTTTCTTATCTGTGACTATAAGGGTCGCAACACACCTGCGTAACGTTCGGTGGCGAAACCTACGGCTATAGATGTAAATTATCGGTTTACTACGGTTATTTAATTTAATTCGCCGTTAACTATACCAATACTTTACTGGTTAGTTATGGTTATTTAACCGAATGCGTCATTGAAACGGGGTGGCAACAATTAAATTTTTAATGTCAAAAATGTCAAAAATGTCAAAGTTATAGTCACAGTCAAAGTCCAAGTCACAGTCAAACTCTCAAAAATGTCAAAATAGTCAAAACTGTCAAAAATGCTACAAATTACAAAAATGACAGAAATATCAAAAAGTAACAAACGTAAAGGCAAAAACGGTCGAAATGTCAAAAATGACAAAATAGTCAAAAATGTCAAATGTTTTGCGCCGAATGTTTTTTTCATGACGTTTTGTCACGTTAAACTATCGTCCGTAAACTGACTTTATAGTCCATAAACCGACTTTACAGTCATTTTTTATTATTGATTTTACTTTCATTATCCACCTGCTTTTAAAAACAGTTACTAAAAAGTCCATACAAGCAAAAAATAAAATAAAAATAACCGTAGTAACCCGGTCGAACTGGTTATTAACCGTTATTAACCAAAAAATCCGTTATTAACCTGGTTAATAATGTAACCTTGCCATCTATACCTACGGCGGTGGCGGCCGTATATGACATAACAGCCCCGCCAACCGAACAGCCGGCTTTACGCCGAACAAGTCACCTTGTTCATTCAGCACGCTAAATGACGGTCAATGAATGGCGCTATAACACAGTACAGTTGATGGTAACTATAAAGGATATAGGGGTAATGCGTACCTACTCGCGGAAGGGTCGATTTAACCGAAGGTTCAATGCTACGTACCTCCAAAATAGGATTTATTTCCATAATATTTAAGTTCATATTCCATCACACAAATAACTCTACGATTTTTTTTTTTTTCAAAATGGCTCGACCAGTGGACATTTTTGACGGGGTGTTCTAATTTATTCTTCGTAGGTACATATATTGCGAATTGTATTGAAAAATGTTGTTCACTTTCATGAGTAAGAGCAGCACAGATACACAAGAAGCAAAGAAAAAGAAGAGAAAAAAGAGCAAAGAGAAGGCACAGTAAAAATAAAGAAAAGCACAAAACAATATTAAACTTATAAACAGAGGGTGCTGTGATATTCTAAACCGGCATCACACGGGCAGCAGTTTGCATAACTTAATTCCATTGGAAGTGGATTATCCGAAGGCGATTAGCTTCGCTCAGGCAGACTGGTATTTATTTTATTATACAAGCATTATGAAGAGCTTACGTCGTCACGCTATTTGTGTTGTTTGAGCACTATTTCTATCTGTTGTTTTTGTAATTTAATGCCTGAACAGCGCCGGGGCATGCGTACCGATTTTCTCAACAAACAAAATACTATTTGGTTACGAAGTTACGAAGAAAAATAGGGCTCTGTGTCATAATAATTTTATCAGCTTTTTCAGTTTTGAATGCCAAATACGGACAGCAGTGTCCTCTCCGAAGCACGAAGACGAAAGTCATTTAGTATATTATATGGGAGGGCCAATTTTTTTTTTCATGTTTTGACCTAAGTGAAATTTATTTAGTTTAATGGGTGGGTGGTTCACACATTAAAGTTTGGTATTTTTTTTTACTCTCGGGATGTAAGATAGAGCCTCGGATAGTATAAGCTTACTTCTTACCTCGGAAAAATATTTCATTTCCACGGGAAGACGCATGTTAGCATTAGCTATAATATCTGTTTTTTTTATTTTATTGTGGATACTTATTAAAAAAATTGCGATATTAAATTAAGTGTTTCATGGTGCCAACCCTGTTATTGCAGTTTTAAAATGCGGATGCGGTCGGAGTTATGCGCGCGCGCACGCGACTAGACCGACCATTTTCTTTGTTTTCAGATCTATCCCACTCTACTGTGCTACATACATTTCTTTGCTGTACCTACTATGATTTACAGTTTATAAGGTACTACTAAATTTCTTATTTTGAAAAGAAACGTCGTTACATATTGTCGTAAGATATTATGATAAAATTGAAATTTGCTATTGAAATATTGTACTTATTCTATTTCTTCTATACAGATATTTACCTGTATCTGAAGGACATATGATAACACATATAATTATGTAAGTACTTACCTACTTATATCTCTACTCGTATTTGTTGGCAGTGCGTCAACGAACTAATAATCTGATCTTTATTAAATAAATAAACTTTGTTATTCTTAAAAAAAAACTGATAAGACTGCTGATTTATCATTATCAATCAGTCATGCATTTTCAAAACAGGGTCGCCCAGTTTTATATGTTGACAGTCAAATTAAATAATAATGACAATATTTAAGGGACTCTCACCGCTTTCCACGAATTTCCTTGTGATTTTTACTGTGGGAATGAAGTTGGTATTAAATTAAAAAGTAGCCTATGGGGACGGTCCCATGGTACCATCTACCGTTCTGCCGAATTTATTTGAAATCCGTTTAGCTGTTTTAACGTAAAAGAGCAAAAAACATGGTTATGATCGATATCTAATTTGGACTTGATAAATGATCAGCAGTGGACTTTTTGTTGATGAATTTAGTTGCTTAAATAACATAAATGAAATTATAAAAAAAATAAGAGCCAATACTTGTGTCTCACTGCTGGGCAAAGGCTTCCCCTTTTTCATTAATCTATTACTTATACC
>JARACY010001695.1:0-53527 GCA_029255725.1 Scrobipalpa atriplicella | reverse complement strand
ACGTATGTTATGCATGTGCAGTGCACATATATGACAGGTAAGTACCATATTTTATTTATTACCATTAGCACCAAACTCGTTAAGTTTACGAGTGTTTGTGCAGAAGTACTAAAGATAAGTTCCAGATATTCCAGGTCTTGCAGATGCCATTATTTTATGGCAAGAATAAAATTTAAGTGCCAATTCTATCTTGACATGTCATTTAGAAGCGCATGTGCAATTTTTATAGCTAGTTTTGAGACCTTCATTATTCTTCTTCTTTATATTTTAGTTTTGAAGTTCAAAGAAAATGGAATTCATTATAGTTACAAAGGTAAATTGCGTTGGGCTGTTAGTAAAAAATGGTAAATTAATTTTAATGTTACACGTGTTTAAGAAACTCTGAAAGAAAAGTAATTCCAAAATGAACGCTTCATTCGAATATTATTATTTTCCTACATCAAATATTAATAAGTTCTTTAAAACACGCACAAAACGAACTTTTCTTCAAAGGAAATTTCTGTCTTCATCAAATAAGTCAAACTCCACCCTTTCTAAATAATCCGGCTATGTGCCCCTAAAGGAGACCCTGCAGTTTGTTAAATCACTAAGGCCCGTATTAATAAACAGCACTTGAGACTGACAGCTAGTTTGAGTTCGTATCAGAAATGTCATTTCAGTACAAAACGACCTGTCAAATCCATACTTAATATGGATCTTAATCTTGAGATCGCTTTATAAATACAAGCCTAAGTAGCTGTACTGCACAGGGCCGGTTTAAGAAAATTAACCGATGAGAGCAGGACACTCCTGAGAGGTACCAATAGAGTAGAGGTATTCAATTAAAGTGAGTGAGTACTGGGCACAGAAATGATAACATAGATGTGTCATGAAAACGGAAAAGTAAAATATAATAACAGGTTGTATTGTCATCATTGAAAGTTGCGATAAACAGATATGGGCTCTCATGTCTCGTCGTCTAGAGGCTAAGTGGCCGCCTCCCGCAGGCACTGCCTTTGAACCCGATCACCTCATTAGTTCAGCTGAGTTACTCCATCTATTCACGCACCATAGTACGCATCTCAGTCAGCGAACAGACTCTGCCCCGTACGCACCCCTAAACAACGTGCGGAAAAAGTAAAAAACGCTAAACGAAATTGTAATCAGGATTCGAAATTCGAAATGCGATGGGTACGACATTGCGCAAGCGATGGCCGCGGAAGCGCGCGAGGTCGCGATAGCGATATCCTGCGGGCGACCGTGGCCCTATTAACAGTGCACGCGCACGTATCTATCTATGCAAAGCAGCTTCAGGTGCGACAGTGTAATTGAAGACGTTAAAGTGTTAACTTGTTACTAACAATGTTGCGCCGACGGAAAGTTCAGGCGATAAGCGAAGCCGACGTGCGTGTCGAGCCGAAACCGTCGACTCGTATGAACATCGCTACTCTGACGGGTATGTCCGGGTCGCGGTTGCGTGTCCGCCGCGGGTCCAGCTTGACCGATTTGGACAAGCTTCGGTGTGGCGGGGGCTCAAGCGGTGGCGGTTCTATCGGCGATCTGATGAATATGTTCAGCGGCAGTGCTAATTCTGTGGGCAGTGACACTTTGGTGGCTCGGACTGTGCCTCTTGAGACAGTTTGGAGGAATATCCAAGCTCCGTCGACCCCGCCGTCTCACCCGCCGCCCTCACCGCTTATCCATGTATCGCGACCCGTTGGTTCGCTGACGATGGCCCAACGGACTCTGAGATTCAGCCGCTTGTTGAAATACCAGCCTTGCTCTGCTGATGTCCTAATAACCCTGGTAAGTGCTATCGATTATACCTACATAACCTTCATCTGCTCTCAAACTAATATAACAACATTGATTACCAAGAACATGACAAACAGTTCGGCATGAAGATTTGATTATTCGGTAATCAGTGTGTTTAGTGAAGCGGTCAAATTTATTGCTGATAATGTGATGGTTTTAGATAATGTGGAATGCAAACAGTTTTGCCAAAAAGTGATGGGGTCGTTATCTATTTACTATGGTCGTTGTTATTTTTTTTTGGTTGGTAGGTAGTTTTATTTATAGTTAAAATGCCTGTCTCTAATTTTTACATACTCATAACGAAAATGAATCGTTTCTGTATCATATTTACTTAGCAAATACCATAAGAAGGTATACAATTATTCTAAGGAGCAATTTCAAGTGAGTCACTAATGTATATTTTTAGAGTTTTGCTTATTTTCCATCAAAGAAAATATCATATAGATTAAAACTAATACAAAATCACAACAAATCTATCATGATTATATTTAAAATACCCAACCCGTCCCTTCCAGGAGTGATCCCTTCAAGGAAAAGTTTTTAATAATCCGGGAATTTCCAGAACATTTAAATTAGCATTTGTGTCCATTAAAAAAGTAAGAAATAATTGTTAGTCTAGCTAGTGGTAGTCACAAAGTACTAATAAGGGCTTTGTATTGTATTTAACTGCAACATTTTAACTTTAATTTAATTTTAAGTAGAAGAACTCTAGATTTTAAATTTTAACTACACTCATAAAATTATTTTAGTTATATAAATATGACATGAAAACCGCTGGCAAGTATTTTTATATGACGACATTTCACATTTTTAAACAAAATACATGGGCGGATCCAGGATTTTTTTTGGGGGGCACAAGTATGTACTTCGAAGTACGTACTGTGATGGAACAAAAACACCGTTCTGGGAGGCGCACGAGCCCCCCCCCTGAAACCGCCCTTGGCAAAATACAAATACGAATACATGTATCTGTCAAGTGCACAATAATAATCATTTAAAAACGAAAAAAAATAAAATCGCTTTTGGTTTTATTTCTTTGTATTTTAGTCACATAAAGTTGTTTTATTTCCAGCAGATAAACATTTATCTAAAGGGAATACTTACGTTACGGCTGTCCGTCCCTTCTCTTCTCGTTTAAACAGTCCCTTCTCTCCTAAAGAGAAATCATCACTTTAGGCTTACGACCTTAATCCCGAAAGGATCCAGATTTAATAACGTTTCCCAAAATATTTGCCACGCAATAGCCAATTACTTTATGCTGATATTTCGTCATTCTTTTTAAAAGACTTTGTGATAAAAATGAATTAGCTGACACGATTAAACGCTTATGCTTTCGATTTCATGGTCGTTGTTATTACCTGTGTTACTTAAGGTGAACGTAGCTTTCTAATGGCGAAAGATTTTTTGGAATCGGTCAAGTAGATTTTAAGTTCATTAGATACAAACATACATACATACACACAAACACACAAACACACACAAAAATACATTATATTATAATAATAGTAATAGATTAGTATAAATGGAAGTAAATTAATCAGAAATTAGATTTTCATTAAGTAGCGTTCATGATAATGAATCCAAAGAAATGCTTTCTAAGTAGTTCGTTCGTTGTTGAGAGAAACTTTAAATTGCATTTTTATTTATGCTGTAGAAATTCTGGAACACAAACGTATTTCAGAGATCATATTATTCGAAAAGATATAACATAATATAGATACAAGTTAAAAAAAAATACATTTATTCTATTATTAAATTTTTATCTAAAAGACTGGGGAAGAGACGGGTCTTCATAAAATCAACTCTACATTTCTTAACAGCGACTTCCTAAAGTCATCGAAAAACCTATTTCAGTTTTCAGGACCCACGACGAGTTTTAAAAAAAATACGGTACGATCTTTTACGGTAAAGTTTTTTCTTTAATTTTGTAAGATTTCATAAAACCTGTCACTAACTACAGCAATATACGTATCTACCTGAAATAATCCTCAATATTTGTCTGACGTGGCGGAACGACCTTTGTTTAGGTCTATGACGCTCTGCCTACCCCATTAGGGATAAAGGCATGATTATTTTATTATTTTCAAACACAATGTATATTGTTAAAGAAATAAATATGAATATGATTGTATGTATAATAATAATAACGTATGCCTCAAAGGACCGGGTCCCTGTGGACCCGTGATACTGAAAAGTATACCTAAAAATAATAAAATAATAAAACAATGTTTAAAAATTACATACAGAGAAAATAAATAAATTTAAATTAATGTTTGTATTTCATAAAATACGAAATGTGATAGAGATCAAGAAGTGCTTATTTCCTTTCTTATGAAATTCTCAATGTAATATGTTTTGAAGTTGATCGTATTATATTTGTCAACTGAACTGTATAATATCAAGAATCCCTAAGTAGGTATAACATGTACCAATTGTTTTTTTT
Organism: Scrobipalpa atriplicella; assembly: GCA_029255725.1. Lineage (NCBI taxonomy): Eukaryota > Metazoa > Arthropoda > Insecta > Lepidoptera > Gelechiidae > Scrobipalpa > Scrobipalpa atriplicella. The sequence continues at coordinate 49,290 of JARACY010001695.1, read as the reverse complement.
CGAGCGACACAATAAAAATCTCGTTTGCAATAAAAAAACGTACATACGTCAAGTAGGTATCTTTTTAACTAAATAGGCAATAGCGTTTAGCTCTCTTATTATTACACATAAGATTAAACGAATAAAAAGTATTAGGCTGTATATAAGCATCAGAATATATTAAATGGATGTTAATTTCAATTTGAACCCTCTTCATTTATAAAACATCCTTGCTAAGAGTAATAAATCTTTAAAATGAAAATAATAATGAACTTCATGAGTATAAATTAATAAAGTTTGTAACCGGAATACAGACGAGTTTCTTAAGTCAATTATTTTAAATGAAACACAGCAATTGTCTTATTTATTAAACAAAATTTAATTAAAATTAAATTTAAACAGCAGCCACAAAAAGTTCGCATACGTGACAAGACACAGCTAACAGCTAACTTCATAATATGAAACTGCTAACTTCAGGTAACAGCTAACTTCCTAATATGAAAATATAGAATATGAAAACTTTTTTCTTTTGAGATTTTTTGGTATCCACCAAAAAAAATGTATAAGTTGTTATATTTTTTTTTGTAGAACGTTTTTCTTCTTTGACGTCTTTGACGATTTTTCACCATTATCGTAATGTTAAAAGGGCTTTATTTCAAAATCTGATTATAGACCTTAGGTGTTTGTGGTCCTGACTGGGATGTATAAAATTGATTCCCAAAACATAGTAGCAAAGATTAGATTTTAAATCAGGTTTCAGTGAGTCAGCCACTTTTAAAATTTCAATCGTTTAGGAAATTCTGTAGATTTTGATCCTGTTATATATTGATATTTACATCTAAGCTAATTCACACTCGTAAACTTTTTGCATAGTAAAAAAAACTACTTTGTCTATAAAACTTCTGGTACAATCCATATAGTAATGGAATTCTCTCTTTAAATATTCACTTACTAAATAATATTCTAAAACTTTAATCATCTAAAGTTATGGTATAAAATAATAATAATATAAAATAGTTAATAGTGACGTTCATTGTTCATCATCGTCAGGGTTCATTGGGTAATTCTTTGACTCAAAAACCGATTCAATAGAAGAAGAAGAATAATGAAGGTCTCAAAACTAGCTATAAAAATTGCACATGCGCTTCTAAATGACATGTCAAGATAGAATTGGCACTTAAATTTTATTCTTGCCATAAAATAATGGCATCTGCAAGACCTGGAATATCTGGAACTTATCTTTAGTACTTCTGCACAAACACTCGTAAACTTAACGAGTTTGGTGCTAATGGTAATAAATAAAATATGGTACTTACCTGTCATATATGTGCACTGCACATGCATAACATACTAAAATGGCCAAAAAATAACATGTACGAAATAAAATAACATTATTTTTTGTCTCAATTTCTAAAACAGGTGATGCCTGAATTATAGTCATGCGTCACTTTTTTTGTATTTATTTCTTTCATGTGACATTGGCGAAATTAGGCGAAAAGACATCCACCATAATGCTGATTTGGAAATAAAATCAATAAGCTTACTCAGAAAAAATCAGTATCAAATAATGTTGCTGCTCGTAATATTTTATTTCTATTTTGCCTGAAAAAGTCCTTGAAATGGTTCAATCATCTCACTCATTCTGTCTGATATGAAAAGCATCGTACTTATTTTTGATCAAATCAAATAATACAAATAAAATTATTGTAATAAAAAATAAATTGCTTAGGCAATTAATTATGTTCCAAAATCATGAATTGCGATTACTCTTTTGTACCTATACATATGCACAAATATATCATCTTAAATACTTATCAATTGATTTTCTTGCATTATATTTGATAAAACTTATATTTTTGTTGTTACTTTTACAATGATTGCCACGGAAAACATTATTTATCTAATAAATTTTAGCATTATAATAATATTACAAAATGTACCAAAACACTTGGCTTTATTCCTTCATTAAAATATCGTAAAAGTATCAACATCTTGTGTTACCAAAACATACTATCTTGTTTCACCGCCTCGTTCAAGCATACTTCTTCATGAATTTGAGTAGATATTTGAGTTTAGGCATTTCGATGTTGTGGATACATCTGTTGAAGTCTCCGATGACCTTTACTGAGTGCGTCATCATCCTAGATATGATGTCTTTGAGGCAAACGCTGAGGTCTGACACTTCTTTGAAGCCGTGTATCGCGATTTCCGCCATCACTACGGGGAACGGCGATGTTTCGTATAAAAACTGAAAAATAAAAACAATGAAGAACAACTTTCTTTTTCTTCTCCTTATCAGACTTCGTACAAATTTCTGAGCATAAATTTTCCATACAAGAATGTAAAGTGGCACAAGAATTTAACATAAATTAATGTAATTGTTTCACACGCGTCTTTCACATTTTGCGATAAACTAGTTACTTACACGATGTTTTGTAAAAAAGGGCATCATTTTTTTGGAACGAATATTTTCTCTGTAAAAGGTCGAGAATTTCTTTATTGGATTACTCGTTTTTTTCAGCAATCATTGCTTGTGTATGTGAATTCATTTTCGATGCTAACTCGCTCCATTGTGTCGTTATTATCTGACAATTCGGATCTTTTCCGATTTCCGTTTCATATTATGGCAAGACAAAAGGAGCTCTGTATTAATCCTCTTGGGTACTATTGGGACATTTACTCGTAATTGTATAATTTTATAAACATAAGGTGTAAACTATTTGTAGAGTAAATTTTTGAGTATAAGAACCTTCCCATAAAACTGGTCAACTTTTCCCAATGAACAAAAATAAAAAGGTCCTCCAATACAAATGGTGCCAGTTGGTCGAGTTATGGCAGGCCCTATTTTTTATTTTGACCTTTTCCTTGGTGTTGGCCAGTTTCATAGGTAGGTTCGTTTTTAATTAATAGATACTCACAACAGTCCTTTCCAAGTCTTGGCTCTCATGGGAACAGTTACCGCCCACTTGTTGTTGCTTTTGACATTCAAATAATTTGGATGCTGAGTATTTCTTCAAGTTTTCCAATGTTTCGAAGTGGACTTGCAGTTTTTCTATTAACAAAAGTAGAATAGCTCATTAAAACTTATTAACCAATCAATTTTGCGGTTGAATAACAGTGCACATGTGCACAATAGAAAAACTTATACTGAATATTTGGCCAGTTTTAAAAATTGTTCAGTTTTGTTAAGTAAGCAACCCCTTTCAGTTTTTGGGACACCATCCCTTAAATCTGGTATATAAGAAGTCTGAAACATTCTTAAAATGGTTCTCAAGACGAAGAAGAAGAACCGAAACGGGTCTTAACTGAAATAGCACTATTCCGTGAGCTAAGTACACCATCAATCAAATCAAATATCACAATACCTGTAGTGGTTCCAAGAATATCCACCACATTACCAAGATCTCTAACTATGTCAAGCGATTACTCAAACTATGTTTTGGTTTTACGCTTGTTTTGGATACAATCTGTGCTGGCATGCAAAGTGTCAACAAGGAAGACAGACCCAAAATAAAATGGCCTCTACATGGACGACAATGGCTTGTTCCGCAAACAAAATGGCCGTTTCAACGAAAACAGGATGGCAGGATATTATGGAGCCGGTTTTAGTATTATTATTGTTCGCTATTGATCGTTAACGATATAATAATTTGATGGGAGGAGATTTTATATAACAATGGTTAACTTCCTTGTTGCTGTAAATTGTTTTCAAGCATCTATATTTACAATAGGACCACTCATAGCTCCATTCATAATTTTACGAAGTATTTGATTATAATATTATTTAAATCAATACAATACCAATTAAATACAATACTAGGAGCTACAAGTTTTTTTTTGTTCCTATTCTATCCTTTTGGTATCCATTGCTTTCAATTCTGGCGGTACCATTTCTTAAAACAAATTTTCTAATAGCGTTGTCACTTTCTCAATATATCAAAGAAATAGCAAATAAACACCATCACATTTCCCTCTATTCTCAGTAGTTCAATTCTAGACTGACGAAGGATGATTAAAGTAAGGAATTAGAAGTGAGCATCGAGCATGCTTTTAAATGACATAAAACTTAAGACAGCGCAATCTTAAAATAAGTTAAGTAATTGTGCCACCAGCGTTCATTCCAAATATCTTTGCCTATGTAATTTCCAGCATATGACTAAATAAATTTGATATTCTGTAGTTTCGGTCCTTACCGGGTAACCGCTGTACTCTTTGGTATCCAAGTGCGAGGCAAAGGGTGACATTCTCATCTGCCAATTGTAAGTTCTCCCCGAGCAGTTTCACTATGCTCTCCTTGCAGTAGGTACCGTTTCTTGGTTTCCGGTCATGAATGATTACCTAGAATAACAATTAAAAAAAAAACCTTATAAACGCGTTCGCCTACAGTATAAATAAGATAACCGTTTTACCAACCTGCAGTTTTTTTTTATAAATAATTTTCAGTTCACAGGTAGCACTTTACCTTCAGTTGAATATCTGTGGTATCATAAAACACTTAAAATCTTGTTCGTGTGATTAAGACATCTACTGTTGAATAGTGAAATTACTGTATGACGCCTTACGCCATCTTGTATTGAGTAGTGGAACTAATAAGTTTACCAATAGAAAAAACGCGAAATGTAGAGAAGGTTTTTTTTAGTTTTTACCTGGAAATACAGCGAGATCTGCTCAAGATAGACGGTCATGTAGTTGATGGCCTTATCAGCCTCGTTCTTCATGAGAAGTTTGATCTGGGAGACCAGCGTGTCCATGTCCTCACGTGACTTCTGAGTCCGGACCTGGATGTCCGCGATCAGCGCCCGGTACCCATTGATCAGGTTGTCTTGGAAGTCGGTCGACTGCAATAGAAATACGCACGTATAGCAAATAAGTAGAGCCTGTGAATCTTTCGAGGTAGGCAGAGGAATAACTACCCTATTTACCTTGTACCAGAACCGGGTAAATAGTTTTAAAGGCAATAACAAATTCAAATTAATGAATCAATAAAGTTTTTTTTTTATGACGTCTGTCATTAACAACATCATTTTGACTTACGTAAAGTTGGCCATTTTGCAGGATTATATAATAAAAAAGAAATTAGAAATATTTTATTCCGAAACCCTTGTTAAAAAATAAAATGCAATTAGAAAAAATGTTTGTATAAAACGATTAAATGTCATAAGTAAAGTATGTAACAATAAATAAAATAGGTACTCTCTTTTCACAAATAAAAATTAATATTTGTTGAGTTGATAAAATGTTGAAACGAAGTATTTTCAAACAAACATTAAAACTACAGAAAATAAAAATATTAACCTGTACATAAAGCCTGCCTTCTACAATGTTAATATTTAATAAATATAATATAACGCAACACAAAGTTACACAGGTTACACTACGCTTTTTCATAATAAATTATCATCAATATTGACCAAAATGGTTCTTTTATAAAACACATGAATCCTTAACTGGTTAAACTGCAATGATTCCAAATTACAATTAAGAAAAATGAGAGATTTCTTGAACACAATGATGTTTGACCAACGTTTTTTATCCAAGAAATTGAAGTTGGAAGTCATTGTTTGGCAGTGATAACAAATTAGCGAATGAGTTTAACAATCTTAATTGATAATACTTTGCAGCTACAAGAAATTGTGACAACATAGAATGTGTCAGCTGCATCTCCTCCCGGGCATGCTGTAAAAAGCAGCTAAGGGATTCAAGGGATTCAGTGTATTGCAATTTAGGCGATGGGCTGACAACTCGTCACTATAGCAATATACATAATCATCTGTAATAACTCTCAATACTCGTCAGACGTGGCGGAACGACCTTCGTTAGGTCGTTTTTGCTCTGCCTTTCCCATTATGGATAAAGGCGTGATTTTATGTATGTAAGAAATTGTGAAAATTGGTGCTTAAATTGAAACATTTTCTATTAATTATTGTACTTTATTACCATCTTAAAAAATTTAATCTACGATATATTAGATACAATCTCTTGGAATCGGAACTGTAGTACAGTTCTATCCTAGTTTGAGGACCAGGAACTATATATTTGTTAAATATTTAATGTAACTAGCTGTAACACGAAAATGTACCAGTTGTTAAAAATATTTGAATTACATTCGAAATCACGTTAAGGGGTTGATTCTACCCATAAAACTGAAAGTACCTACATCCCCGAGGAAATATCCTGACACTAATACTGAAGTGAATTTTCTTTCCATAACCGTCCATGGCTGCCATAACAGTCAGTATTGGAAGATCCACTCAATACATTTTTGTTGTAATTCCGTACTTGAACAGTTAACTAATTAGAATAGTAAAGTTATCTCTGTTTTGTCAGGTATTGTAAAGGAAATCTAATAACTGTTTAGAAAATGACAAATCGACCTTATCATCATCATATACAGCATATGCGTTACATAATAAAAACTCTTATTTAATAGTAATATCTACTTACAGTTCTGGACTCAACTAGTAAATATGCCAGATATTTTTTTTTATTCTTATTTAGTTTTGGACTATCTAGACATAGAACACCATTGCGCGCGTTTCGAAATATGCAATGACTTTTATCGGAATTTACCTACTTACAGTATCATAAACAAGAAATGTGTTATGTTTTTATGTGAGAGAAATATCAAATTACTTAATAATATTTGATTAAAAATACAGAACGTCTAAATTACATTTGGCTATACAAGAACATCAAAATATGAAGATACTTTAGAATCATAGGAGGTAGCTTTTTTCACTACGTTATTATTAACAAGAAAAGTGTCACGTATTACATATTTTATTTGGCAGACAAAAAGCCACAAACATGTTTGGCCACATTGAAAAACCATAAAAAAATAAAAATGAAATGACGATCACACTCATAGCCCCCACTAGGATTCCCTGTATCGGGGTGCCATGGACATACACAGAAACAACCACAAAGAACACCCAGACCCAGAAACAGACATTTAAATTCATCGTTCAAATGTCTGCCCGGCCGGGAATCGAACCCGGGACCCTCTGCGTAGCAGGCAGATACACTGCCAACTAGGCTGCGCGGGTCGTCAAATAAAGATACTTTAACATACAAACATAAATCCCAAAGTACTAATTCAGGATCCGGAAATCTTACCTGAAAGGTCACTGCGACGAGTACAGAGAGCAAAATAAACAAAGTGTTTCGATTCATTTCCTTTTCTTTGCTCCGATTTCCATCTCTCACTATTCACTTAACATTTTTAACTATTATTCCTAGCTTATCAGTTTATACACAAACACCTGTCCAATATATTTATATTATGATTTATGAAAATTAATAATTAAGATACGATGTTACTTCAATGGAAATCGTATAGTGACTGAGCTTGCTGTGTTTCTCCGCAAATGTTTGGTTATTCAACCAGCAAGGTGTATACAAAACTTGCACACTGTCAGTTTACGATATGAATTGTTTTACTACAGAATCATGCGATGTTTACATTGTAGTAAATAAAAATATAAATACAGTGAATAATGGCGGGAATGTGGAACAATTAGTTAGTGTGTTGCGAACAATGCAATAATTTATATTAGTGTGTTGCGAACAATGTTGTCAACGAGAAAAAATTAGAAGTTTCTTGTGAAAATCTGAAGTAAGAATGTATTGTTGTAAATACCTACTTCTACTTGATCTGATCTTTATACTAAAATGTCCTTCCGCAGGATTTATTTATAAAAAAAACTCAATAATAATATCTGTAGGTACCATATAAAATATAGGATGGTAGCTGCGACACATGTCATACAGAAGGAAAACAAAAGAAAATGTATCAATTATCCATACAAATTACGTCTGTCACCGCCACTGAACTACTATTATTACTAGGTCACAGTTACCATCCTATATTTTATAAGGTATAGAAAAAACTGAGTTCCATTTACTTTAGTGACGTCTTTTCTAATTTTGGCTAGATATTATTTTCAAACATATTTAAGAGTGCATTATTTTCAGATAAATTTAGGTACCTACCTACCTGTATTTTCGCACATTGTGTCAACATAGAGCGCCATCTACCATGGACCATGAAACTAATATACGTTTCAGGTTTCAGTAGAGTGAAAACTTACTGAGTTTTCCCTACGTTTTCAGCTCTTTGCAAGCTGAGAACAGTTATTAGAGGTTCTGTTATACGTTGGTAGATGGCGCTACCATACAGAAAATTAGAGCCTGTAGTAGTACTTTCATGTTTTATTTTGGTACCTACCTAGTATTGTTAGTATAATATATTATATTACTCCTTACTAAATGTTAGTTACCTTTGCAATTTAATGAAATTATTTTATATACCATAAAAACATGCTATACAAATAATTATTATCTTGTTGTCTGATTACGGTTTTACCCGCATGCAGATAAATATTTTTTCCCATAAGTATTATATTATAATTTTTTCGTAGCCTATCTATACATACCTACAAGCACTATCAGCTATCTCGTATTAAAACCATTTTTAGATTGAGTCCAACAACAGTAGGTATCATCTTTTCCTCTGCGCTAATGGAATTATTTTGGATTGCTTAATTTTTTGGAAAGTAAAGAAAAAACAATATTCCAACTGTACTTTACTGCTGGAAATAAAAACTTTGTTGTTTAGCTCCAGATGGCTGAACATTTCAACCTTGATTTTGTTATTCCTAAATATTCCTCGGAACTTTTAGAGTGAAATATTTTGATGTTCGTTTCGGCTTTCTACATTCATTTTAATTTCGTCTTTTACTTTTTCTTACAAATAGATTATAGAAAGCTGTCTCTATTTAAAAAATATTTGAATATGATATAATAATAAATTAATATAAAAAGTTCTCTATTTGTTAGAAATTAATAGTTACCTATTTTAAAATGTGGTAATCTGATAAATCAAAATAGGTATATATACTTTGTATACAAAAAATATACGTAGGTAGGTATACATAAAGTAAATCATATAATTGACCTTTTCCACAGAGTAGTCACAAATTGTCTCTAGATCTCTACCTCGTACCTACCTGGCAACTAGGACTCCTAAGTAGACTGGGATGAGTTAATAGGGCCCGAAGAAATTTCCAACAAAATGATACTGTAGTTAGGTACAACTTTAGTACCTATCTAAAGGGCAAAGGTTCGAAGTAATTACTGAGTTTAAATATTCTAGTATTTTGCTGTTGAACTTTCGGATTCTGAAGTAGATATTGTCCTTGATGGATTATTATCTAGATGATCTTACTATGTCGACTGAGGTGCCAAATTATAACTTATTTCTCACCAGTTGTTCTATTTAGCCAGGTTTCCATTATGTAAGTAACTTGCGCGCCAGTTGTTACATGTAACTGGTGCAATGGATACGTCAACATGTATGCAAGTTATCTTGTAGCTTGCATGGATGTTGAGGTCTCCATTGCGCAAGTTACATGTAATTTACCTACTATTGTCGCACAAGTTGCTTGTATAATCGCAACCTGACTTTGGGTATTAAATTCTCAATTTTAGACCAAATCTCCATAACTAATTACCTTAGCTTAGCTTACCTATTATAAGGTAGCCTACATGATGTGTGCCGTCGTTAGGTCCGATGGGATTAATTAAGCATTGCATTATATCGACTTTCAAGAGAATTTGAGCTCAAATGTTTAAAATTTGCATTATTTTCTAAACTCTAAAATTTTCCAGTTGTATGTAATATACCGGGTGTAAGGGACAGCGTCCCGCAAACTGATAGGGGTTGCTCAGTCAACCAAACTGAACAACTATCACCAGGTTTTTTTTTTCAGGAAATGAAAAATTAAATTTGCTTTTCCATACAAATTGTCTGATCGAGATGGTCATTTTGTATGAAAAAGCTAAATTTTTTTTTCACTTCCTGAAAAAAAAACCTGGTGGTAGTTGTTGAGTTTGGTTGACTGAGCAACCCCTATCAGTTTGCGGGACGCTGTCCCTTACACCCCGTATTAATAACGAAAAAATGGAAAGCTCAAAGGTACTAAAAGTAGGTTACATTCAACGATCTTTGGAGTCGTTAAACTAAAGATCAAAAACCAAAAAAACAATTACTTAGAATAAAGGAACCCGTTTATTACATCCATTGCACTGATATAAGAATAAGAATAATAATAAGAATAAGAATAATAATAACTTTATTTTCCTCAACAAACAGCCAAATACAATAATTAAGTACACATAACCATTGTGGACAATAAATGCGTTTGGAGAGGCTGGCACCTAAACTAGGAAAACCCTGTATTATAGGATATACGAGTACATTGACTGCAATTTTCACTTTGCAGACTGTAAAATATGTAAATTCCGCCCTCAACCACAATTTATGAGATTGACAGATATAAATGTAACAATTTAGAACGATCTAAATCTCACGACATTTTTAAAGCTGAAATTGTCGTTTTTCCGACTAACTGCGAGCGAAGTAGCAATTTTCATGTTTTCAAACACTTAGTTATATTTGTATTTAATTTCATTCGAGTTTTTTTCATTTGTAGTATTGATTTCGTTTCTGTTAGTCCATTAGCGAGTCAACATTTTGCAATTTATACCGGGTGTAAGGGACAGCATCCCGCAAACTGATAGGGGTTGCTCAGTCAACGAAACTGAACAACTTCCACCAGGAAGTTCTTTTAAGAGATGAAAAAAAAAGATTCTGACTTTTCCATACAAAATGACCACCTTGATCAGACAATTTGTTTGGAAAAGCATTTTTTTTTTATTTCCTAAAAGAATTTCCTGAACTAAAGAGTTTCGTTGACTGAGCAACCCCTATCAGTTTGCGGGATGCTGTCCCTTGCACCCCGTATAACTATTTTGGTACGAAGATATTTATAAAAAAGTCGGGAGCAGAAATATGAGCAAATATTTTTGATGCAATTTGATTGCTTGACTGAGACTCATAACATAAAATATATTAATGTATTTTTGCAAGCATAGAGCAAAATTATAATTTACTGGGTAATGCTGTCCATTCCCCTTATAATGGTAGCCTAAGGTGACACCACATCGTATAACTACTTACTATTAATTTCATTCATACATTTTTTTAGTTTTAATCAGTATTTTATTCTAAATTTTTCAACCAAACTAAATCAACGTCATTTGTATTGAAATTCAAATTCTTTGCACACAGTTTCCTTTTCCACTTTTCCTTGTTTATTGCATTTTCTGTTGCACATGCTGGACGTGATGCAGTTTACCGTGTTGCATTGGTACGGGAGGTGCAACAGGATATTACAACGAACTTAGTTACTGAATTCTTGTATCACACGAGTGTGTTTTTCCAAAATGCATGGTATCGGCAAAATTTTGTACGTATCTATCCATAGAAAATGATTTGACATTCATATTCTGTGTTTCATCATTGGCACATTTTCTTCTAATTAGACACTAAGGCCCGTATAGTATTAATAATCAGCTCTCAAGAGTGACAGCGAGTTTGAGTTCGTATCAGAAATGTCATTTCAGTACAAAACGTTATGTCAAATCCATACTTAATATTGCTCTCAATCTTGAGATCGCTTTATAAATACGAGCCTAAATTACATTTCGGAAAATCACACAAAATGTACCAAAAATCTACAGATAAAGCAAAAAAACAAGGCGTATTATTTCCATACTTAATTTTCAACGTTATTAAATCGAATGTGACAAAAACAGATAAGTAACACCTTATCATAGAAATACACACCCTGTACCGAGGTCCATATTATGATTCCGTTGGTAGCCAACAACTGCAAATATTCAATGCAGTAGATTCGATTCCCAGTGTGATTGATTTAGTGCAGCGCGTCTGACGCGTCTGTTTTAAGAATTGAATTTCAATTTTGGAGCACTAGTTTTGTTGTAGGTTAGAGTGGAACAAATTGAATATGCATTTTTTATTGATAGCATATCGGTCTGAATATTGCTTTCAAATATTTTATTCCATGTGCAATCATCTTTCATAATAGTATAAGCTATAAAAAAAATGTAGGATAATAATTTAGAAACCACTATTCTATCTAGTAAAGAAAGATAATTTATTATAATAATATGGCAAATATGAATATATATTTCGCCCTCATAATATGCACAAAACGTCGCTGAATTATTCTAGAACCTGAAACAGGATTAAAACTAAAACAGGATTTAGAGAAACTGCCAGTACTGCCACAGTATAAGGCAAATCAGAATTTAAAACTATAGTTTGTACCGGAGGGTGCTGCTCAGCTTTATGATTTTATGCTTTTACTGTTTCAAACTGCACCTGTTAGTGCAGTTCTCGCATCGTAGCTTTAAACAACTTTTGCTACGGCGTAGCGAAAAGTGCTACGGCGTAGAGCGCAACAAAAAGATTGATACAGCTATACGTATGGTTAAAGAGATTTTGCTACGTTGCATATTATGCATATTTTGACTTTGCATAGTTTCTACATCTATAGACATGGAAGTATGAACTTTTTCGTGGTCTAGTCGTCGTAACCTTTGGGCTCTCAATTCGGAGGTCGTAGGTTGCATGAGCGATACACAACGTTAATTTTGCAAGTCTTAATATTTATTTTATTTTTGATTTTTGAAAAATATAACCTTTATTACAAATCTGAACATAATGACAAACAGACCTAAATTTAAACTAATCAAGTTAGTTACATAAACAGCTTAATTACTCCAGGGTATCTAACTAATTCATCCAATACTTGGTACATTAAAATGACACATCAAGGTCAAAACCCAATGAAATGTGAAGATCCATTCCAAGTCAACGACTCTTATAAAGTTAAAACGTTCATGAAAATGCAACGGTTTCTTTGAGAGGTTTATAATTCATCTTTCAGAGTAAGAACAATAAAAATAAGATGCATAAAAAGCTTTTCTTTTAGAGCTATAAGAAAAAATAAGCGTAAAACTTTTAGGCTCGTATTTATAAAGCGATCTCAAGTTTGAGAGCGATATTAAGTGTGGATTTGACAGGCCGTTTTGTACTGAAATGACATTTCTGATTTAAACTCAAACTCGCTGTCACACTTGAGAGCTGTTTATAAATACGGGCCTTAATTTATTTTAAGATCGTATTTCTTTTATATTCGTATCAGTTTTATGGTCAAAGAGTATTTTTAGATTAATGAATCGGTACTGCGGAGCTTTCACTTGTTTTTTGACTCACTGCGGGTTAAATAAATTTGGTAGCGTATTGTGGTAGGTACCCACAAATAGACAAATAAAGTAGGTACTATTTGAGATGAAACTTGCATTGGGACTACTAGTACCTACTCTTTAAGAACATATCCAGTCAAACATAGAACTTCGTCCTTTTTTAAAGGCAGTTAATTCAATCAAAATTCCTATTACTAGGTGTTTTCGCTCTGCCTACCCCGTAAGGGATAAAGGTGTGACTTTATGTATGTATGTTATTTAGTCAAAATGTCATAAGCCAATTTACACAAAGCCGTACGAGGTTGAATGGTACTCAACTCAGTGCTCAATTCGTTGAAAATTAAAATCGTTTAAATTCTACTTGTAAAAAAGCCCGATGGTGTAGTGAATAGGGCCGCTGCTTCCTGTGCAGGGGCTCGTAGTTCGACTCCCGCCACGTACCAATGTGTTTTTACAAACTTATCGTTGTCAGAGTGGTTTCAAATTAAGTAGTTATATTGAAGAAATAGGGAATTAATAGCTTGTAAGATATTACGCATTATAAAACTAGCATTTTCTTTGACTGTCATAAATAACATAACACACGATAAAAGCTTCTTGTAAACTTCAATTTTTATCTTTCTTAATTAAGTATAATATATAGAAGACAGTCTTAAGCGTTCAATAGTTTAATAAAACGAATGGTTTAATTAAACGCAGAGAAAGTTTAATATTAAGAGCTCCAAATTAAATTCTTGTGGAAGTCTTCATTGAATTTCTTGAATATTGCACAAGATGTTTATGGGCCTCGTTGCAAATCATTAACGTTTTAATACAATACAAAAACCATAGATTTTTTTAAAATCATTTCACACAAGTCAATTTATCGCAGAAGAGATAATTATGCAATTTTTTAGTAAAATACGATCACTGCAAATAAAATTTAATATTGAGTGTTAAATTATAATTATTAGAGGTACGTTATCGCAGATCATAATCTAAATTCCATATCCAAACTAAATCACCAAACCAAACCTACCAAACAAATGGCGCACAAACAAACAAAATGCGCATACACACACACAAACAGGTAAACTATCGTATTTATAATAGAAATTGTAGGAATGATACTACTAGATACTTACCAACTTAGTGTACAAGAACATTGCTAAAACAAACTCCGAATTTAGTTCTAGTAGCTACAGTTGCACAGTAATTTATGCCCAAATTTATCTAAAATCTACAACTAGTACTAAAGCTAACGTGTGGGTAGCTAAAATGGCGGATAATGTATTACTGTCTTTATTTAATAGTAACTGTAGGTGATAACATCTTCAAATTGTTTTCCTGGAAACACTAATTGTAAGTACACAAGGCAACGTGTTAAAAAAAAGTAAATTACTTACCTATTATGAGTGGGGTACCTTATTTACAAAACGGTTTACTGAAGGTCTCTACCCTATTTTATTTTATTTCGCTTATCAAATTTCTCGAAGGTTCGATTCTCGCTTGAGTTAAATTTTCCATTTCTTTTTTGAAAAGAAATATTTTTATTTTTTTTAAACTAGTTGCAATGATTTTATGAATATTATTTGTGCTATTTGTTGTTAAAAATGTACTAGCAAGTAAAAATTTCAATCGTTACTTAGATATTTACGTTTATCTAAATTGTATTAACAAAAATACCTAATCTGAAGGTCATTTGTGACCCGCACCGTATCTATACTACGTTTGCTCCCGACGTAATGGATTGAATTGTAAAATATATATCAATTTAAACGACCCTCTGTTTCACTGGGAGGACATTTAGACCAACATTAATCTTTAGAGACTATACCAACTTTATTTACCTAAGGTTACTTGAATAACGGAAACATTTGAGGAAATGTAATAAAATTATTCTCTTTTATTTTCCTTGATCTTGTATTTTCTAATATATAATATAGCGAGTATATTTTGTAGAATGAACATTATGATGTTAGGTGAGAATTACTCGTTTGATTGAATTGCTAAATATTATTTATTTATTGAAATATTACCTCCTGCCGTTATTTTTTAGCTCGAAGGAGATTGAAAAATAAATTCAATACGCTTTAATAATGAACTAGAAAATACCTCAAGGACACATAGATTATAAATAACGAACTGCGTCTACCCATACAGAACTGCAATAAGAAAAAGAAGAACTATCAGTAAATAAAACATGTACGGTTCCATTTAAAAGCCATTTGCAGCTTCAGCATCTGCGCAACGGCCACAACTATCGCACAGATATAACTCAGCTAACTTCGACATACATTGCTTGCTGAGAGACAAGTTCACACGCTAAGATAAGGATTGAGAGTATAATGAGTATAGTATAATGAGATGAAATATTAGTAGAAATATAAGTATGTATCTAAGGCCCGTATTTATAATCAGCTCTCAAGAGTGACAGCGAGTTTGAATTCGTATCAGAAATGTCATTCCAGTACCAAATTACCTGTCAAATCCGCACTCAATATTGCTCTCAATCTTGAGATCGCTTTATAAATACGAGCCTAAGTCCATTCACGGTCTAGTGATAGTTGCTTAGCATTCGTTATCACAATGAATAAGCACTACCCATTTCGACCAACGAGCGATTCAAACTTTTTTACAGTTAGTAAGTAATGGACATCAATATCGACAGTGGTATCCTTATCTGTCGCCAAAGTGGATTAGTTCCGGGGTTACGGTTTATCGGGAAAGGAGTTAGCTAGGAATGGATTAATTGCAACGGGATAAACCTGAGCTCAGACGCCAACAAAACAAAATTGGTTTAGGTTCCATTTGACTTGTTACATTTGAGGTTGGAATATTCACAACAACTGTTTATACAAATTACGTAAAACGGGAAGTAAGTAGCTTAAGTGATAAGTAGTTCAAGCTCACAACTGAAAATTTATTTAATTTTGACGTTGTTTTTATTTAAGTGTTCATTAGTACAAAAAAATATTAAAATATTTGATTAAGTATTTTCTCAGAAAAAATAATAAGTAACAGTAAAAAAAATTACCTACTTGGATTACAAAACATTCGCCAAATGAATTTTATCAAAAGTAAAGCAGTGCGAAAAATTATTTGAATATCCAGATACTGTATATTTTATCAATGAAATCGCATTCAAAGATTCCTTTGTAAAATTTATAATACCTATGTGACTCTTGTAATAACATAAAATGTCTGTGATGTAATTTTCTCATACGAAATATAAGGTGAGAGTTTCAAGATGAAACCACGTTAATTTCAGATACACCGAATATTTTCTCTCATTACGACTGCTATCTGAAACTAATTTTCTGATAATATCGCTTTGAAATTCACTGGAAACTCATTTTGAACATTCTGAACACATTCTGCTATTGGAAATTTTACTAAGTGTTTAAAGGTATTATTTGACTACGAAATTCGATTTCTGAATATACCTATATATGTTCTTTTTATCGAGTGGGATTTAGAATTAAAGTGAACCGTGGTGTCAGAGTTTGTGTGTTTGCCCAAATTATAACCAGCAACTAATTTTATTTTTTCGAACTTAGCAACTAATAAGATACTTGAAAATGGTTTCAAACTATCGCCTTTAGCAAACCTTGAAACAATATTGGATCCGCGTCAGTCCAACTAAAGATGGCGGCTGACAGGAAAACGTTGCTACAATTAATTTCATTCTCTTCACTAGTGCTTATTTCTTAGCTCTCGTTATTTTTCATTCCACTTATTGTATTTGTACACTCATAGCTTAAATATATGACATGATTTTATATGAAAGAGGCAAATACGTAGTTACTTTTTATGTAAGAGAATTTTTATTTAAAGTTACTGGCCAATTTTTTGGATTTTGGATATAGGCTGTAAGGTTGTCTCCGTGTTTAAAAGGGCTTATGTTAAAGCGTTGAATTAAGTCCTATAATGATACAAATTCCCATCCCATCATGTCGGTTAAGCAAAAGAATCGCAGACATAGATTCTGTTTTCAATTAATTATATTTCTTTCACTTAGTTTCTTTTTGTTTCTGGCGGCTTTGTGTTTCTAGAACATTTCTTCTAATAGTTTTCTCATTATTCTCCCTTTGTGATATACGAGTAAGAAAGAAAGCTGCAATTTAAATGGCTAAGGCAGTCTTGACAAAGTTGTGTTGTGTTGTGAGCAAATGATTAGTTTTTTACAAAACGAATTGCAATATTTCTTCATTTTAATTTGTTATTGAAAAAAATACTGATAAAAATACAATGATTATGAAATTATACAAAATTAAAAAATTTACGAAATCATAAGCTTTCTAACGGTTCAAATTTTTTTGAACAGGTAGGTAAGTATGAACTGAATATACAAATATATAAATCATAAACAAAATACAATCCAAGTTACAGAAAACAAATCTAAACAATTTATAAATAGGTAATTATAGTGTACTTAGGTAATTAAAATAACGAAAATAAAAATACATTTGTTAAGATTTTACTCTCAAAACCATGAATATTCTACAAGATAAGATAAACGTTCGTTATGATTAATTAACTACAATGTTCTCATTTACTTCATTTGTAAAAACATTCATTTTAATTTCAAACAATGTGCAATTCATTTTATGAAAGCCTTCCTTTTGTGTTACACGTTTCTAGAACTTGTAAATAATGATTTTCAGTTGCATATTTATTATTAAAATGTAACAATAGATTCACTGTGTATCATTTTCTTTTAATATCGATACGAAAATGGTTTTCATTGTATAACATATTTATTTAATAAAATAGCTCTTCAATTTTCTCGATTGCAGAGATATTATGGTAAAAATATTAATTATAACTACAGGTATTAATTGGACGAAAAATACAAAAGTAAAGAAAGTGCTTTGATTGATTTAACATTTCATGCAAATATTATTAAATCAGGCAGAGTTATTGTTTCTTAAATTTTAGCTATTTTAAAAGAGTTAAGTTTTGTAGGCAAGTACCAATTAACCCTAACCTAACAAATGGTCATTATTCTATTTAAGACCCATCAACATGTGACAAAATAAGAAAAAGAACGACAAGTTTTTCCCACAGAAATAAGAGCAGAAATCTAAATTCAACCGGAATATTTTAATAATAAAAATGCAGTCGGGAGTCTGAATAAAAATGAAAATTCAACCCTTTCGTCGGATGACAGGTCTATTCTAGGAAACGAGTTTTGATACAAAAGGAATATTTCAGTGGGATTCGCGGGGACCATTCAACCAGCCTACCCTCATTGTTTATTCCTCGTATTATGGGACCCTTGCTTCATGGGCATACTTTCATTTTGTTTTTGTGGTAGGTCCTGAAGAAGTTTACAGTAAATTTGCCCACAGAGCGAAACTACTTCGCTTCCTGTACGTAGATTAAGTACTGTATACGCTAGCAGTTAGACCAAATTAAAGATGGGCTGACAACCCCCAGCAAAACACATATCTGAAATATGCCTTAATTTTTTACAGACGTGATGGAAATCAATGACCCTGTAAGTAAGGTAAATAGGTGTATTTTTTTATGTATTTGTTTTGATACAATAGGAATATTCCAGTGTAATACGCGAGACGATTCAACCAGCCTGCCCTCATCATATTATTCGTATTATGGCAGCCTTGGTTCATGGGAATATTGTCATCCCAAATTTGTTTTTGTGGTATTTTCGGAAAATCGTGTTTACGGGATGGACAAAATCGTCGAATAATTTCGCTTACAATTCTTGGATAGATAGGTAATTGGCATTCGTAACCACGTAAATAAACCTACATCGTATTTTTAGCTTTGTGCTAGCTTTGTGATTTGTAGGAAAAATTGTGAATCTCTGAAATTCAACTTTAATCCATGTTTCTTCAATTCAATGGTCCCATGGAGGAGAACAGAAATTAACATAAATTATTAATTGGAGCATTTGTTTTCTTTGTTGTCCTTTAACAGTTAGCCTGAAAAAAGAAAAAGAAAGAAGAAAAAGAGATCTTTAGAAATACTTTGTTTACTTACTCACTGTAGCTTGCTGCGTCATGTAATAATACTCGTGAACTTTTTACCAACAAAACCTTGATAAATGATCGCGAAAGCTTCTCTTGAAATAGTTTTCATGATACTGAAAATGAAAATAAAATGATTAATGGAAGGTTAAGTAAGTAATCATATTAATTTATATCTCTTTTTGAATCAAAACGGGTTATTTTTACATCACTTTTTCTGAAATCAATAGCAAGTACCTACTTGC
Organism: Scrobipalpa atriplicella; assembly: GCA_029255725.1. Classification (NCBI taxonomy): domain Eukaryota; kingdom Metazoa; phylum Arthropoda; class Insecta; order Lepidoptera; family Gelechiidae; genus Scrobipalpa; species Scrobipalpa atriplicella. The sequence continues at coordinate 29,957 of JARACY010001695.1, read as the reverse complement.
TTCTTTTCAAAATCTTTTTAGCTTGCTAAGTATCATTTTATAAAAAAAGTATTTTATTTTGTGGTAAGGGTCCGAATTGTAGTCAACGTTCTTTCAAATTTCGTTTAATTCATACTTTAAATTGCTCTCAATATTGAGAACGCGTCACAAATGATATGAACGCCCATGAAGAGATACGGTTGGCATTCTATTATCTTAGTTTAAATGTTTACAAACATTGCTCGTAGTATAGCGTAGCATGTAGGTAATACATACAGGTGTATTTCCATATTGTAATAATTAAGTAGGTATAATTTATGAAGAAACATCTCATAACAAACTGAGTAAATAGTACCTAAGACAATATTATGAAGTATTTAACATTAAACCAACAAGAAGAAAAATAAATTATTCCCCTAGGCGTCCTTCTAAGAACTTGTAATTCAAAAGCGTTTTCTTTGAAAGAAAACTTTGTACTTACAAGTAAAATAATAAAACTATTATAAAGAATGTTTAAGTAGTTGTTAATGTTAAGGCTATCGGGGGGTTAGCTTGCGAAGTTAAATAAGCGAAGAAAGCTTTCAGAGTATGAGTTTGAGGCAATTAACTTGACTTAGAATAACACAGTTTGCGCATTGAATACCTATTGGAACAGTATCTGGTAAAATTCTTTAGCACTCTCGCGTTTTTCTCGCCACAAATTAAAACTATTGATAGTCGCAAATTGATTTCCTGGGACATCACAACATCACTTAATAATAATGTGGTCTGTTCATATGCCATAATTGGGTAATTAAATGTGATAATAATTAAACGTAGGTGTATTCCGTGTATTATGAAGATGTATTGGTAGCTTATTGACATCATAAATTGTATTGCGCAGATGATTAATTAGATATCAAGAGACCAATTACTTGAGTGAAGTGTATTCCAATGTCATTAATACACCTCATGTCACATGTCTTTATACATTAAGGGGTAGGCACAGCGTTAAAAACATAGAGAGAGGAGTTTTTGCCACGTGTGATACAATGGTGGCTTCTAGTTAAACGCGAGTTTAACGAGTAAAGTTTAAACAGCGAATTCGTTCGAAATATAAGATCAAATCGATCGGTTATTAATTGAAAATATAGATTTTCATTCCAAACTGTGCTATGAATCTGTTCCGGTACGAAGCAATGTTAAAATAATTTCAGAATAGTGTCTATAATGGCACGTAGGTATAGAATTGATTACCCCATTTTGCCTTAAATTAAATCCGGCGGAGTAAAATCAAAATTTAAAATAAATAAGTACTAAAATCAAATTTATAGCAAGAACCTATACCTCCAGTACATTTTATACAAGTTTAGTTCAAAACAGCTAACAACGTAACTATTTGCATTATATTATTACCTACTAAAGAAAATACGACACACTTTACAGAAATCCTTTTGCTTCCTTCAAAACCCGATTCGATTTCTAGATCGCATCCGATTTTATGACGTCATAAAGACGTCCAGCGAATACATGTCGTACGTTTCCGTTTGAATATCCGTTCTCCATAATGTTTGCGGACATTTCGTGCTACAGAAACCTGATGTGCTTTTAAAAGCACTTTAAACTATCGCATTTTGTTTCACAAGGTTATTATTTCGATGTAATTTTTTTATAGCCCATGCGGTGCTTTAGAATCGCACCACCTTATCACTGCCTGCGGTAGTCAATCGTTCTTATTCTACGGCTTAACTTTAACACTAGAATTACAGAAATTACCGAAACATGACCTCATGCCACTTTTGTAATTGAGTTGTCGAGTGTTTGTCTCTACCAAGCTATTTCACAACAGCATGAGAAAACTACATAAAGATGATTTTTGCGAAGCATACCTCTGCTGATTAAAGCAGCAATGAGCCATTAAAGAAAAGTCTTAAACAGCTGCGGTTAAAACTAATAAGTATCGCCTTTCAAAGGAGAAGTTGTTTATTCCCTAGAGTTGAAGAAGTTTAAAACAATCCAGACTTACACTTCAACAAGCTTATAACTCTATCAAATATTTACCATGCTAAAAGATTTAAGTTTCCTTTTGACCAAGTACTTGTGCAAAATATTAAATAAATATTCCGGAACAAAATGTTACCTTCAAATAAACCAAAGTTGTATTTTTTATTCTGCTATCTTTATGTTCCTGGAAAAAGATGTTATAGCGGCACATATCTTTAAGATTTAAGTATTGGTCACTATTAAAAATTCACACAATACACAAAAAGTACAATATTTATATTTTGTAAGACGGAAATACAACAATTTATTCACTACAACTTGCACCCATTTTTGCCATAGTCAGGTAAAAAGCGCCTGTTTCCCAAGTCCTGCTAAGGGCAGGTAACCACAGTTTGTTTGTTTAGGATTAGCTGTCCTCACAAACGGAGCTTAAATAAAAAATACTGGCCATTATACCTACTCATACTCATGTCAGGAATGGTTTACAATTTAGCTCCTTTGAATTAGGTCGGGAAATGGTATTTTCGTACGAGTGTATAATGAATTTATTTTTCTAATAAAATAAATAATTCTCCGTAGATAATTTTTGTAAGAAAATATTGTTATTTTCTTGTTAAAATATTTTTGTTTTCTTGTTGCTTTTGCATTTGAATCGTTTTTTATGAAGTTATTTACTGTAAACTTGATATCAACTTTTTTTAAACGATGTAATATAATCTACTTGTAGTTTTGAATCATACCCTTCGCGTTATTAAAAATTTCCTCTGACTAAAAATTCTGTCTGACGGACTGGTTTATAACTCCGGATTAAAACGGCTTAAATCTGTAGCTTGATGAGATTTTAATTTAGAACTCTCGATGGTAGAATAAAAAAATCTACATAAAATCTAGGATCTAGGTTAGAAGTCGTATTAATACTATTAGTACTAAGCAGTTACCTCCATAACTGACTCCGTGGTCTAATGGTCTGAGCCATGGGCTCACGATCCGGAGGTCCTGGGTTCGATTCCCAGGGGGGGAACACAAAGTTGATATTTGTCTATTTATCACTTTGTGTGATTTTCCCCAGTTTGGTTAGGACAATGCAGGCTGAATCCACCTGATTGTCTGGAAGAAAACGGATTCCCTGCTTCGGAGGGCACGTTAAGCCGTCGGTCCCAGTCACTGTTTCTAATAGTGGTCGTTATTGGTCGATGTTGCTCCACGTCCGTAGGAACTACTTTAAAAACCCTACACGTGACCTCGGGCGGTGCTAAGAGTGCAACAAAAACCGGCTGCTGCACCTGTCCTCTGGACCTCCCAGCAAATAATGCCATACTATAAATAAATAAATAACCTCCATGCATCAATATCAAATTAAAAATAACGTAAATAACGTAAAAAAAATTCAAAAGTGGCGCATTTAGTTTCACAAGGTTATTATTTTTAAATCATTAAAATAATAATGAAATATCGTGCAACACGAAGTAGTGATCAGTTGAAGGACTTCATCTACTTGTCACTTGTAGTTTGAATTTTTTACAATTTATTTAATCTGAAAAAAGAAATAGTTACAAATACCATAAAAATATAGATCATCATCATCATCATTTTCAGCTCACATCCACCCACTGCAGGGCCTTTAAAATACAGGGTGTAAAATAACTACTGCGTTCCTTTAAACCCCATCATGTTCTACTGATGATACCAAACAACTTTCCCAAAGTACAAAAATTTTACCTCGAAAAACAAATTTGCTTTGTCCATACAAAACTGTAGATCCCGGAGAGCATCTTTGTATGAAAAAGCCAAGATATTTTTTCGAGGTAAAATTTTTGTGCTTTCGGAAAGTTGTTTGGTATCATCAGTAGAACATGTGGTTTAAAGGAACGCAGTTCTTTTTTTACACCCTGTATAAATAAACATAAAAATTTTAAAACACTTTCAAACATTACGTAAAGTACACCCTTTTGCGCTACTAAAGTTAAGCTCAGCGTAAAATAAAATTTCTACTTTAAGTTACCTATACTGCTAACAACAGACTAAAACTTTTTGATCCCCGCTTCAGTTTAAAATGGATCTCGTTATGTAACCTACTATTACTTCTACATATTTTGTACAAGAAGTTTTAAAGGGTTTATTTGCAACACTACCGCCACTTAAATAAGTCACTAAATACGCATGATATTTAATATTTTCTTTTATGCAAATCAAAGATCCTAAAGGTTACCATTGTATCTTTTGACTTCGGGTCTTATAGAAGGTCACACTAATACTTGACGGGCGTAGTTGTGTGATTTTCGCACTCCTGGGAAGAAGGCCCTCGTATGGGTTGAAACGTTTAGGTCAAAACCTCTGTCAAACTTACAAGTGAGTGAGTAGCCGTGTGCTTTATCAATTTGAATAACGCTTGTTCGTCGTTTAGTGTTAAAATAACTTTGGATTCATCTTTGAGATTAGAGTTCTTATGGTAATAGAACAGAATTATATTTAAAAAAATCAAGTGATAAGATAAGAGCCCTCGTTCCCGATATAAAAAAAAATAATGGTCGCAAAAATTACTATTTTGCTTTATTGGAATAGCGCACGTGGTGTATTAAGTTAAAATTTCCATATCAGATTGGAGTATGCTGATTTATAAAATGTGGCGCTAGTGTCACAGGTTTGATACCAATAAGTAGGTATTGTTTCATAGTTGAAACGTGAAGTAGAAGTTTTAATTTGTGAAGTTCGTTCTCTATCCTGATTGGCTTGTACCTACGTTGTATAATGTTTGCTGGATCATAGTTAGATGAGTTTTGTTCAAATTGGTTCCAGGTGTGGACCTGAATAGATGTACTTAAGTGGAATTGCTTTTGTATTTTAAAATCGATTCAGTTTTGAAAGTATATTTTTCCGGTTTGTTTTAAGTTTTCTATGCATGATTGTTTCAGAAACCCAAGTAGGTATGTAGCTAAGTCCTCATTTTAGGACTACACTCAAACCGTGGCGAATACTGAGAATGAGATCGTTGAAGCTCTGCCTACCCCGTAATGGATACATTACGTATGTAAAAGCTGATGTTTTACGACACACTCATATCGTTGCATTGTCTCATGCGTACATTACCTATTGTATTATGTTTTCTTTTTCATCTCATGCGCACTTCTCATCACTGCTCATCAGATAATACAAAAGTTTGTACAAATTAACATTGCATGGGCATGGAATGAGTTAAATTGAAGTCTACGCACAGTATACTCAGTATTTGGTCTGAGTAGTGAAACAGTTAAGGTATAACCCACATAAATCACTGACGGAAACTTATTCAATCTTACTACGCCGAGTTAGGGATTACTTTGGATTGAATCTAGTTTGCAATTGTGCTGCATCGTAATGTAAAGACATTAGGGTTGAAGTTTGAATAACACGAGTTTTAAACTGGTTTGCACTAGTTTGTGTTGTAGCTGGCAACTTGTGTAATATGCAAGTTTAGAGTAGGATATAAGGTAGATGGTAGCCTGCATACAAATAAAGTTATTCCACAGAAAACAAGTAATAGGAACTCAAAAACAGAATTACAAAAATCTATGAAAGTGTATTTTTTATACTTTTCGTCGCTTAAAAAAGCCTAGTAATTTTATGTATTTATGTATGTAGGTGTAAGTAACTAATTCCTCTTCATTCCTTCCTCGTATCATCATCAGCTCGTCTCCACCGAGGGGCACGAGCTTAACCTGGAATAGGGTCATCGGGCCTTACTGGACCACGCGGGCCCATCTTCACACACAACCTTTTAATTACTTCGTAGGTTCCTCAAGATGTTTTCATTCACGTATCCACTACCTACACAATCGGCTTTGTTTTATCATATTCTGATAATTAAAATTAACGCTACTTTGAAAACTGAAATAATTATTGAACCTCTGAACTCGGAAATTCTTAGAAATTTTCCGTTTGGTTAATTTTCAATTACATTTTAACTGGAACTTGTTTAAATTGTTGGGAGTAAATTAAATCTGTTTGGAACAGTTAAAGTTTTTATGACTCAAGTAAAACGATTTAAGCGGTTGTAAAACCTAAGATGGTTGTAGACGCCTAGTCTTCAGTATTAAGAAGTATGAAGAAACTGCAAAATTTTAGAGATATTTAAATTACTAGAAAAGTACATAAAATAACATATTGCTAAAGAATTACAAAATTTTGACGTTGACATAGTGCAGGAAGTTTTTAACTTTTTTTCACTCTACATACCTACTTATACAACTTTGTTTTATTTACATCTGCTTCAGATTTGATAATAAACACGTCAGGCATAAAATCTGCAGACCCCAAACACCCTGTATACAGATCATCCAATAACTCACAGTAGCACGAGTCACAATTATCTACCCACACGACCGAGTTAAATTATGAAGTATTTTCCATTTACCCTTTTTTGTACAGTGTACGAAAATCCGCGGGAACCAGAACGATGTCCGTGAATTCTAATGTTATTATATTACATAGACTAGACCGTATATAATGACCGTAGATTACGCTTTGATACCAAATCAGCCGTAACCAATATTTGACATAGACTCCACCCCTGCTCACTATTTGTAGTTCCACTTAGCACGATTTGTAAACGTAGTACACAATAAAGGCTATTTCTTAGCCTAAGGATGTTATGTAGGTACTTCTTACGTAGTTGTTTATTTTTACAAAACACGCAAAAACATGAAAGCACAATTTTTTGTCCTCAACCACACTTTTTTTTTTAACACTGACTTACATTTAAAAACAAATTTCCAAATATGTTTTTATGTTGTGGTTTAAGAATTATCAGTCTGTGGGTCAGATAAAGGTTCGGACAAGGCTGAAGAAATAAAAATTATGGGTCGCGGTTCACCTGCTGCTAAGCCTAAGCTGTGGTTCAGGATTATCCTGATAAATTTCTGGATTTGCAACGTGAGAGGCCGCGCAGCTTCTGAAATTCGCGACCCTAGACGATAAGATAAGAAAGAGAAGGAACTTTGCCAGCTGGCAAGATAGCCACTCTGTATTTAATTGTTGAAAAAAAGTGTCATAATGATAATTTTTGAAATATGGTGCCTTGCCTATGCCTATGGTAAATATATTAATGACGTATATTAACATTAAAAACCAGCCGGCTTATAAGGTTTAAAATTAATTCAGAAGACATTTATAGGTAAGTTAGGTTGAAGTTTAAAGAAGATACATACAGGCTTTCAAACTTCCATGCTGGACTGGGAGAGATAGAAAAATATAGAATGTGTCAGTTGCATCTCTTCCCACGCTGTAAAAACCAGCTACGGGCTGGGCAGCAGGCGATGGGCTGACAACTCGTCGCTATAGCAATATACTACATAATTATCTGTAATAACCCTTAAAACTTGTCCGACGTGGCGAAACGACCTTTGTTTAGGTAGTTTTTGTTCTGCCTACCTCATTAGGGATACAGGCGTGACTTTGTGTATTGTGTGAATTTTTAATAGTGACCAATACTTAAATCTTAAAGATATGTGCCGCTATAACATCTTTTTCCAGGAACATAAAGATAGCAGAATAAAAAATACAACTTTGGTTTATTTGAAGGTAACATTTTGTTCCGGAATATTTATTTAATATTTTGCACAAGTACTTGGTCAAAAGGAAACTTAAATCTTTTAGCATGGTAAATATTTGATAGAGTTATAAGCTTGTTGAAGTGTAAGTCTGGATTGTTTTAAACTTCTTCAACTCTAGGGAATAAACAACTTCTCCTTTGAAAGGCGATACTTATTAGTTTTAACCGCAGCTGTTTAAGACTTTTCTTTAATGCACATAATAATCTGCTTAATTATTTAATAGATAATTGACAGACATATCGTTCAAATCTATCATAGACATTGAAATACATTTATTTACCGAAAAGGTGTTAGTTCTTCCGTTGTATATTGACGTGATAGATCTGCTTGTCTCAAATAGATAAAACTTTTTAGTATAAGTAATTAGTATTCCACTAAAGTATATCTATTATTTAACCTGCAAAATCTATAAGAGTTTATTATGATTCTTAGTGAGTGTTAAATGGGAAATAGCTTTTATATTTTATTGGTTCGATTTTAGGCAATCTATGTTTTTTGCGCTAGGTATGAGAAAGAGAATAAGTAGGCGTTTTTAGGATTTAGTAGGAATCCTTTTACGTGAGGTATAACTCAAGGTCGTAAAAACAAGGTTTAATCTACCAGTAGTGTTGCCAGCGTATATCAAACATAAACAGAGTACGTGTTTCATAAAAATATAAATTAGTATTTCAGAAAAAATTATATTCTGCTTTTTTATGTCGCTATTAAAATAATAGTTATGCCTTCATTTTCTGGAAATTCCGTGAAACCACGGGCATTTTGCTCATCCCTCAAAAACTATATATACCCACCATATATTGTCAGATTATTTAAGTGACACATACATTCATTCATACATAAAGAGGGAGATAGGAGACGATAAAATACTTAGGTATATGCTCTAACTGTTTCTAAAAGTCATACTTACGTCTAGAATTTTGTATACTTTACCTACCTAGAAAACTAAACCAATATAAGTAACCACTAGAGAAATTATCGACTTATCCCTTTCTCGAATGAAACCCTAACACTGTCAGAGATAGGAATTACCTGCCTATAATTTACCCTCCCCTTCACCTTTCTTCCATTTGATGCTTCGTGAGATCCAGTAATAGAAAATGTCGAAATATTTCACGAAAACTTTTAGCCCTTAACAGCTGGGTGTTTGGTGTAAAGAAAGTGATAAAATTAAATGTATTGTAAGTACTCGTAGCTATTTTAAAATGAAAAGAATAATGTGTAAGTAGTTTGTTCGTAAGAAAGCGGGCAGAAAATGGATGAGAACGGCTGAAGATCAAGCTGAGTGGCGTGCCATGGGAGAGGCCTATGTCCAGCAGTGGACAGGCTGATGATGATGATGAGTTTGTTTTCACACAGTCACAGTAGGCTGAGCTTTGAGTTCTTATCCTGAGGCTTGTAGGTTTTATTGCAACGAAAGACACACATTTTTTTTAAAATTTGTGAGTTCCCAGTTTAGTTCGAACAATGAAGAATTAAATCATCTGCTCGTCTGATATTGATTTGATATTTTGCTTTGGACTCTACGATTTTTGTTTTTTTTACAAAGTTAAACAAATAAATGGAAAACTACATCCGACAAGATAACATTTTTCGTAGTACTTCGAACAAAAATCGTCATTAGGTAACTAAGTACGATACGGTCTCATTTACCTAATGACTCCAATTAACTCGGAGTAAAGTAAACACAGCTTGTTAAGGTAAATGGCCTGCTATGTTATGTTGTTCTGGTACCCTCGTTCCGAAGTGCCCGAATAATGGGACAAAAAAAATTGCTAGCTAATTAAATTCTAAAGTTTGATTAGGTCGACATTTTTAGCAATAATTTAGGTTTAGATAAATATTGATGATTTTTAGATTGGTTTTCCAAACACATTTTTTTCCTTGTAGCTAATTTTCCCTTACGCCATTATCTCTAGCAGTGTATAGATGTACAAAATCAATATCTCATTAGCAAAGCCTAGTGACAACATACATGATGTCAGCTACATAACATTCCAATAACTTGTTACTACTGACTGTGTGTCAGCATTGTTGAAACTAAGCTTAAACAAAAAGTGGCGTACAAAATGCATGTTGTGTAGTCGGTATTTCCGGCTTTAGCCGACGAGTACGATTCATGAGTTTGAGCTAAAACTAACAACAAGTTGTTTCAGTATTGCTCATTTTGTACGTGAAACCGATGTTTGAAAAAAAAAAAAAGCTTGTGAAGTGCGTGATATTTTAAGATTTCAAATTATTACATACTTCGTCCTCAAATTATTTCACTCAGAAAAGATTAAGCAATATTATAAAAAGTTTAAGAATTGTAGCAAACAAATGAGATTTAGGATTATTCGACAATGTGCGTTAAAATGTGCGTATTAATAATGTCTATTCTTCTTTGTAGAAAATCAATATTTTGCTATAAAAGTAAGTAGTATGTTTAAAGAATTTGTAACACTGCCATTTTATAAGTTAAATTTTAGACACAAGTTTTGAATATTCCTAAGAAGTTTATTCTCTCAAAAACTAATAAAATGCAGGCAAGTTATAAACTTTTCAGCTGGGAAACTTTTTGAATTTGATGCAACTTCAAGCATTTTTACTGCCTTCTTATTTGAATTTCAAAAGTTATTTTTTATAGGCACCCATTATCTTGGCTAAAATTGAATTGATTATAAATGGAAAATATTATAAAAATCGTACTGTAAACAATAATATACAATATGTTTCACATGTATACCTATAAGGACCACATAATTATGTATTTATCTCAAGATTGAGACAAAATTATCAAGTATGGATTTGACAGTCTTGATACAAACTCAAACTCGGTATTAGTCTCAGGACCTGACTATTAATACGTGCCTTAAACATGCATGCGAGTCATTTCAGCATATCAACGGCCAGTATATTCATAAAAATTTTCAGAGAAACTCGGGAAGCTTTTCAGTGTTTGCAGGTAATATTTCATGTTTTTCGCGAGAGAAGCCTATTTTACTGTCTCGTTTCAGGTTTGTGAAATATGGGCAATTTTTCACAGCTCTGTCTACCATTTATGAAATATTTTTAATTTATTGTAAATGATATTATAGAACTGAATGTACAAAAAGAAACACCTATATTTATCTCACAAATTCTATACCAAGAAATAGAGATGCAAAGAACATAATAATAATAGTTTCCGACTATTACCACTACCTACTACTAGAAGAGAGGAAATCAAATTGCTGTGCATATTTCTCGCTACTCTGGGTTGAAATAAGTCAATGGATTGTCAACTCAGATGTTAAATTAAGTCACATGTTTAGAAACGCCACGATGATTTTAATGAGAACTTTTTATAAGAACTTTATCACATGTTTAAACATAACAGAACCACAGTATAATATATGAGTCTAACGTCAGACTATTGAATTATACTGTGACAGAACTAAAATCGTTACTATTTTTTTTATTTGTTGTGCTTTATATTTTCCTGAACCCTGTATTTATATCTCTGAACCCTGTATTTATATCTCTTCTCTATAATAACTATTTAAGCAAACGGCGAGGGTAGTCGGAAGCCAAATTCACGTTAAGAAAGTTTATTGTAGTACCGAAACTTGGAAGAAACAAGTAACAAGCTGTACGCTTAAATCTTGTTATGTGGATTAACGTCAGGAAACTGTTTTGGTAAGAGTTTAGTCCGGAAAATATGGAATTTATGTACAAAATCATGCTATTCTCATTGATGCTTAAATGTTATAATTAGTTAATTGTTAGTTGGGCTATGAGTGTGATCGTGTTTTTTTTATTATTTTTTTTAATTCCATAACATAGGACTTTTTTTTTTATGTACTCCTATTACTGATTTCTGAGCCAAGGATATGTGATCCATACTTACCAAAAAACTTACATTATAAGTAGAAAACTTTTAATAAATGATAGAAATAGCAGCAGATTAAGAAAGAAAAGTTAACAATTAACAACATATACATTATAGGTACGTATATAATAATGATTAATGACTGTCTTGTATTTTATTTACTTTTTCCTTCCAATTGTATATTTAGATATGTAAAAATGTTGTGGTTTTATGTAATGGGCCCCAAGCGTACAGTATATTATGATGCTTGTTCATTTCTCTTTTGTATAAAAAAGGTTCTTTCTGTTTATAATTCTTGAGAATATGGATGAATATTCCATAAATATGAAACATTCCTTAGCTAGTTTCGCCTACGCTTCAGTACTTAATAATAATATTAAGGGAACAGATAAAATGTTAACGTTGTTTTATTCTGACCTTTTCTTTGTGGAATAATACATCTTTTTAAGAAAAATAAACGTTTTCTATTATTTTATCCTCTTCAAAGAATTTTTTTGCTTCATCTGGATGCCAAATTAGATATTGTTTTTTTTTTTTTAAATGTTTTTTAATGCCGGTCCTGAATCTCATCCTTCTGTTGATCCAACAAATATGTAACTCGTTTACACCGACATCAGACCTTCGTAACTGGGCGTAATATTTCAAATAAACTCAATTTATGTTCATACTGCCTTGTTGCGCTACGTGTTTCGTAACCTTTTGTAGCCAGCGAGTTTCGTAGCACTTCGTAGCGGATTGCTACGCGGTTGCAGGTTTACAAAAACCATTTTTTTTAATTAAAGACGGGATTAAAAAGACTAATAAAATCAAATAGTTAGGTATCTACTGTGTAAAATATTTAACCAGTGTCAATTTTCCATAATAATTTTTGTCAGTTGTTTCTACCTAGATACATTAGCGTACTCCAATACCTTTGAGATCAACAACAAACTTTAACTAACGATCTTTCTACAAAATAAATGAACTAAGGTCGGTACGCATACTAAAACTAATACAATAACATTTACATATACCTACAGGTACGAAGGTAAACATTGAAATTAGTTTCGTACAGGACCTTTGAGGTAACGAAGCCCAAAGAGTTGTATAACAGCCTAATCATTAGGATCCATTAGGTCTAGGGTACCTAAGGGAAAAGTTGGATTTATTAGGATAAATTATGCCTCTTTCGTCGAGTGATATTAAGGGTTGGATTTACCTAAAGCTGTGACTACGACACGGGAAACTTTATTTTAGATTTATTGAGTTGAATATTTATAAATGGGTATGTCTTTTGAAATTACAATGTATTTATTTATAAAATTCTTACAACATTTTTTAGTATCCACCAACCAATATAGATAAAATAAATCACAATTCCTACCGGATGCCTATTTCCTAGCCTATAAATATCAGCCTAGGTATTTATCTTTCGAATTTTACGGCCAAGAAAGGTTCACTAGCTGTAATAAAAATAAAAGTAATAATTCTGACATAAGAAAGATTTGAGTTCTGTAGGAGGTTTTTATTTTATTAACCTTTAGGTAAGTTCTGCGAATATTATTAGGAATTTCTTGTCATTCCGAAGTATGTTTTTTCTCATGACGATATTGTTGAGAACATGTTTACTAAAGGAAATGTTTGGAGGTTGCAAAAATTATGGAATTTTGGTCTTGATAAAATTAACATTTTTAATTAGACTTTGCGCGCATCTTGAAATCTATCAATATTTTTAGATAGACCACAGAGTTCATTCTAAGGCTACCTATAGGGTCATTTATTTACTATTGACCAAAACTTTAGTTTAGGTACATACATTCATCTTGATCAAACAACTTTGACCAAGAGACATTAAATACAAAAACGAAGTTATTGTTTAAATATTTCAAATTGTGTTTATATGTATCGTTTTATTTTATTGTTTCCTGAGTTTCTTTTTACTAATTACAAGCACTCATTTATCCTTAAATATCAATCATAAAAACTAAGTCATTCCATATAAGAAAACCAACCTACGATACCTATATTACCTACTACATTGATAGGTACTCTTGCAAAGTAGAGGTATATATGTTGTCCAATTTTTATCCGGATCTCTAAAATAAGGAATCAGGTACTAAAAGCACGTACTAGCACTAAAGTGAACCTTTGTCGTATTCCCGTCAGATACCTCGTAATCTTTCTACGTTATTATGTAAAAGGACAAATTTCATATAGGGTCTTTTTAACGAACTTATTACACTGTACATTCTCTTTCACGGTGGTCTTGAAAATCTTTTTCAAAATATTTTGTAGACGAAAGGACACTTTTTTGTTAAAGAATACAGATTTCGGTACCAAATTGATTGAAAAACTAATCATGAATTCATGAGAAAACTGACAAATATTCATAAAAATACCCTTTATACCACCTTCATGCCACAATTTTTGCTGGGAACATAGCTCCATCTAATTTATCTTATTATTGTTGATAAAAGATTTTTTGATACCATGTAGCATTTGTCTTGACTTTCAGACACATCTTCAGATTGCCTAAAGCTAGACATCTTTTTGTACATTTTGTTATTACAATTCAATTCTTCGAGAGAATAATGAATACGTAAAAATCCTACTTTTTACCTTTACGTTCTACCTTATTAGTGATTTGTTAGTAGTAGTAGCTAGTACTTTTTTCTCAAATTGTAAAAGTTTTATAAAAATACTACGTTGAATGCAAGTAACTTTATATCTTTGCAAAAAAAGCTATAAGGCTTAATTTGACCCAGATTAAATAACTTATTTCATAATATTATTTTAATAAAAGCTCAAAAGGGAAATGCAAAAGTAAACAACTTTATAAAGTGTAAATTAAAGACAGATTATTTTAAATATTTAAAGCTTTAATCTCTGTTAACACAGTTTGCTCTCCGGCATTCCTTTTGCAGTTATACAGAAAGTATTTACAGAGAAATATCTTTGTTGCTACTATAAATCTTCTTTGTAGTTTCTGCGCTATGAGAAATCGTGGAAGTTACCTTGCGAGACTTTCGTTCCTTTATACAGGGTGTGATGGAGTGTTCTGTGATCCGTAATCTAAATAAATTAAATCATTTCATGCTGAAAATAGTGATCTTCCATGCTGGACTGGGAGCGATAGAAAAACGTAGAATGTTCCAGCTGCCGGACATGCTGTAGAAGTCAGCAAAAGGAACTTGAGGGTTACGGTGTATTGTAATTTAGGCGATGGGCTGACAACCTGCTATATTGCCATCTAAAATTGCCTTCAGAACGAAGGCGCCTTACTAGTAAAGCGATTTTAAACTCCTAGGAGTTTTACGCTTTGCCTACCCTGTAAGGGATAAAGGCGTGACTTTACAAACCCGTCTATTAATAGAAAAACGGTCCTTAATTCCTCCTAAAAATAATAAATACGGGAAGATACTTTTTTTCTAAAGTGTAAGTTGTTTTTTATCATGAGTCCTTTTTTTCCACCCTGTATATCCCGTTTAAAAGCTTCTTGAGACGTTCTTGTAACGTTTCAACTTTGTCTTTGTGAATGGTATGCAAATTCAGATGTGTTTTTGTTTTATATAAGGTCTCAAGTTTAAGTAGGATTATGATTTTAATTTGGTTTTAATACTTCTTCTACTCATACATTCGTAAATCTTACTTGTATTTTGTTACAGGGTAGACTTATCGTCAACGTTCTTTTTAAAGCGTTTTTGGTTAGTTTTTGACAGGTTTAGAGAGTAATATTACTCGTAGAGTTACAATATCCACCCAGCAACTTTTAGCAGCAAAGACAGAATAGGTATTAATACTTTTCTTTTTATGAATTTTTCATGATTCTATCCAAAGGCCCGTATTAATAATCAGCTCTCAAGAGTGACAGCGAGTTTGAGTTTGTATCAGAAATGTCATTTCAGTGCAAAACGGCCTGTCAAATCCATACTTAGTTTAGTATTGCTCTCACTCTTGAGATCGCTTTATAAATACGGGCCTAAATGTCATAAATCATAATAATATTTCACTTAAGTAACTCTGACTTTTAATTTAATACTATGATTATGATTTTTTTTATGACTAGCCTAGGCCAGACAAGAACGAGACAGTACTTATAGACGATGCTCAAGCTCATGCCTAGCGTATATAGACTTTAAAATATTGAGATCTTTATCATTCCCGTACACTGGCGGAATACAGCAAGCTCTCCGACTCATATGTGCCAACTGGGTTCTTGCAGAAAGAAATATTGCAACACAATGTGTTCCACACTGCCTAATGTTGTGTACTATTCTTTTTAACGGGGACAATATTGTAAACTTTGTAGGTCCATAAATGTTTTATTATGCGTTTAAGAGCTGCGGTGTGCAAATTGCCTGTTTATGATTATGACATGAAATCCGAATTTATTCTAAATTAACTGACTGAAATTATGGGTAAGGAGACCTTGTAACTGATATAAAAGGAAATTAGATAAGCTTTGATAATAGGTTTCGTGCTAGAAAAATATACTATTTCTAACCACGCTCCCTGATTGTTATTAGCCTGAATGTATCTAATTAAAACTTCCTTTATTATTTGAAAAATAAACTTTATAATACTGTTTGTTTTTTTAAGGAACTATTTTTGGATCGATTCATTATTTAAGCGAAAGCAAATATTTACTTATATTTCTTGCACTTACAGGACTATATATCTCAACATGTTAAATAATGGGGCTCAAATTTCTGTTCCCATATTTCTATGACGTCAATTAAAAATGTGACGTAACGCTTTCCACTGTGTGTATCGTATGGTATGTTGCACTGGCCGTTTTGCAGGATAGAGCAAATATGCTGAACTAAATTGCATATGTCAGAGGATTGAATTGAATGAGCCACACACTATATCATCCGCGTCCAGACTTCGGTTCGAATATTGCATCAGCATATAGGTAGAGTCACTAAAAGCTGATGAAGTTTGGTGCTTTGTTTACATTAGAAGTACCTTCTGAACCGGCCTTCTTAAAATTATAGAATTTATCAAAACCTTTTAAGACTTATGCAGTTATAGTTACAATAGATATGTTGGTAGGTACTGTTATTAACCTTAGAAGACTTTTTGTACGCCATTTGGAATTTATAAAAAAATAATGGGAAAACGTACAAACGCAATCTTTCAATGTATCATTTCCTTGTTATTTCTCTGCTTATTTTATACAAATTCGGAAGATGGCGACAGAATACGGCCAAGAATCACGTACAATAAAACATCTCTCAATTTTTATGAGAGGTGAGAAAAGGACTGTCCTTATATCATCTTATATCATGCTTATATCGTACTTTGAAGAAATGTGTCGGTAATTCTCACGTATGTATAATAGAGAATACGTTTCTGTTTATACTTATGTTTCTGTTTTAATAGGCATAAAACTGACGGACAAAGTCCGAAACGCCATAATACG
This sequence comes from Scrobipalpa atriplicella, assembly GCA_029255725.1. Classification (NCBI taxonomy): domain Eukaryota; kingdom Metazoa; phylum Arthropoda; class Insecta; order Lepidoptera; family Gelechiidae; genus Scrobipalpa; species Scrobipalpa atriplicella. The sequence continues at coordinate 13,156 of JARACY010001695.1, read as the reverse complement.
CTAAAGTCGGACTGGGCAGGTCACGTCTGTCGCATGCCAGTCGAATTATGAGTCAAAATTACCACCGAGTGGATGTCTAGAAGAGACATACGGCGGCGTGGCCGACCCAGACGGCGGTGACGAGATGAACTTGATGCTTTCCTGAAGGGCTGGCCGGAACAAACACAGGACAGAAAGTCGTGGAGAGACCGGAGAGAGGCGTTTGCCCAGCAGTGGGACACTAATGGCTAGACAAGACAAGACAAGTTTCTGTTTGCTCATGCACATATACTTACCGGGTGCAATATTTCGCAATTTAAAGGATGTGGAGGGAACTAAGGGTTTGGTGTGTTGTACTCAAGACGAAGGTTTGATAGATTCATCACTACAGCAGAAGATCTACTTGAAGCTAACCAACGAGCAGTTAGCATCGCTAATTCGCCAACCATTGGAGGTTGACCATTTAAGCATTTTTCCATTGACAAAAAAAAAATTGCAATAATACCCAAAATATTATCATCTATACTACAACATACTCAAAATTCATCAAATTTGACAAGATTAGTTTTTATAAAGCCGTTGGTTGATGCATGCCTTTTTTGTAAGGGTTCAAATTTTTATTTAAAATATCACCGAGTATGTATAACTACCTATTACAACACAACCTGAGGAATCTTCTCTTATACGGAAAAACATTTTCCCCCTTAATTATGTAATATTTCAGCTTAAATCCCGGGATTATACTCGTACGTAAGTCACTTGTTGAAATAGTAAATACGCTAGCAGAAAGGTGTATAAGCTTCTTAATGTCACATCTACTGTAAAGGTCAAAGTTATTACTTGGCCAGCTTAGGCCCCAGTGCAAAGGCTGTAATAAGGCCTTGTGCAAATAGGTTCTTACAATGTTTTGCTTGTTATGTCCTCTGGATAAACCACGTGTGGAGATAAACCAATTGACGGAGGTAGGTACATAATACAAAAACTACAGGATGATTCTGACCTGATTCTTTGTTTCCTGTACCTTATAGGGACCTATGTTTTATTTTCCGATGGTTGCAATTATTTTTCCTACGGAACATGTTTCCAAAAACATGAAAGACTTTTAGAGTGTCAACGTGCTTATTTATTTATTTAATGAAATTAGACTTGATTTCATATTGAGATTCATGCCTATTAAGCATAACCAATTAATCATATCTTTTACGATTAATCTTTTGCAATAAACAGGTGATTCATATTCACAAAGAACACGAGTCATTAATTAATGTAAGAGAGTTTTGGAACAGTTCAATCGCCTACCGATGTAACAGCTGCTAGTAATTAGTCTTCAGAACAGTAACTTAGGTCATAATATGAGAACCATTAATTTCATGTGTAGGTTTTTAGAAAACAATTAATTAAGTGAGAATTTGAATTGACTTCAATCGCGTTTGATGATCAAATATCAGCTTTCTACGGCTCCCATAAAATTGTGTTTTTTTATCTGACATGGAAAAATAATCGATTTACTAAGATAGGTACTTATCTTTACTAATGTAGGTTCTAATTTTATTTAATGCAAAAGTAAAATTTTATACCGGTATCCCTTCATTTAAATAAAATATGAAACTAAACAAAGAAACGGGAAAATATGAACAATATAACGTCCACTTGCATTGTTTCTATGCTAATGTTGTCCAAAATTCATGCGGAGTTACAAAACTCTAGAATACTTGCAAAACCTAAGCTGACCTTTTATGAAACGAAACAATAATGCCACTTTTATACATAGTCTTACAAAATATTTTTAGTTTAACAAAATATTAAAACTAGCTCTGATGTAACTAACCTGCACTTAAAGTTTCTGAATAGATCGTTTCAGAATAAAAGTGGAACGACTTTCTTTGTGTAAACGTTTCGTTATCACGCCTGTCTCTGTAATATTATCTAACTTAAAGAGCAAACCCATAAAAAGATAGGCAGGGTACTCATTTTCTGTATGTTCTTTAAATATTATAGTCAATAAAAGGAAACGTCATATAAAATTGAAAATCATCCCAAAGATCACATTCAAAGTACCTATCAATTTTTGTATATCACATAAATTGTTCGCAATGCTTGTTGAAACTCTAGAAATATTAGCACACTAGGACCCTGTATTACACCCTGTTCATTTCGTGTGTATATGTACGTGTGTATATGATGTAATGAAATTTTCATTTGAAACCACGTAAGGCATCGTTAGCGCGGCCCGCCGTGTTGGGTTGGGGCCTACATGTATTGTGATCCCAGTTGTATGTAATAGTGTTGTAGTACCAGCTGTGAATAAGTTCACTTAGGTTGCTAATTTTAAACTGTTATTTTGTGCACGTGTAAGTTCTGTAGCTTATGTAATATGTCGCAAAATTTGTATAGACGAATATTTTAAATCAAAGTTCAAATCAGAGTTCAAAGTTCTGCGACATAATGTGACTTTAAATGGCTGAGTTAGAACAAAAAAGCCTCAAACTTTACGCAATAGTTCAATAATATTCTTATTACTGTAGGACGTGTGTCTTCTTAAATTGAGTGTTATTTACCGCAATAGCATATAGGTAGGATGAATTTGAAAACTAGGTTTAAATTCGTTTATTGACATTTACACTTTGTGTCGTTTAAAACACTTAAGACGTTTTTGTGTTAAGCAATTTATTTTAGTCAGTGAATAAGTTTATCAGCATATCGCACAAGAGCTCTGTATCACAGTGAAACACGCAAAAAATCAACGACTGCTGCTATAAACACTCATACATTTTCATGAATTTAAAACAGCACTCGAAAGTCATACGGTAAAAATGAATTATTTACACTCACAGTATTTTAAATTCGGAATTAACTCCATCACTGCCACAGCGTTTTAAAATTTTCCTCATGGTGGTAATTTAAGTGGTGTAAACTTGTAACTAGAGTTACAGTTTTCATTACTTAGTGCACATTTACTGCCGACCTTTTATTTTCGTTTACATTATAAGTAGTTTGCACTCGTTTTTGTTCATGGGAAAATAATATTTGAGTCCTTAGATCGAAACAATTTTGAGTTTCGTTGAATGTGATGTGTGCATTATTAATTTGGGACAATAAAATATGGTTCAAAAATTTACGACAAAAATTGTGATTAACAAATTTTTACGTCTTTTTGACCACAGTGTCGAATAAAGAAGATGTTGAAAAAAATTAAGTAGGTATAAGTGAAGTGTTTTAAAAAAAAGCTTATATTAATATTCAACTTTAACTCCATCACTATAGCGTCGTTTTAAATTTTCGTCACATTTCACGATTTCAGCGGCATGAAGTCGTAACTAAAGTTACAGCTTTTATCGCTAGTGACAGTTTACTACCCACCTTTTATATTCATTTGCGTCGCAGTATAAAGTAGAATATTACCTATCGTACTTTAGCGTTTTGACATTTTCATACGAGTCCAAATTTTTGTCATAAAAAATATCTCAGATACCAGCCTAAGTATCTTCTTTCTCTAATCACGAAATTATTTTTAACTTTCTGTAAATTTTTTGATCATTATTGTTTTGATTGTTTAGTCTATGTTTCATAATAATTTATTGTACAATCTATTGTGTTTTGTAATTGAAAAAAAAAAAAAAACTTCACAGTATTGAATTTAGAAGATACGTAGCAGTCTCTTCATACCTAAGAGCTTTTCTAACACCAACTGGAAGTAGAAAACTGGCGTCATGCCAACTTAGAAAATGATGGTCACTACTTTATGAACACTAAGTACATATACTTATCTTCCATTCTGGACTGGGATCGATAAAACAAACATAGAATTAACATGGTTCTGGTTCTGGCATGATGATGAAGGTATATTAAATATTAGGTATATGTATACGATCCGCTGACAACACCATAGTGATGTCACAGTATGAAAGGATCAGGAAATCATCTACATAGATACATGCGACAGAATATATCGACCTGATGCCTGATACGAACCTCATACGAACTACGCTCTACTATCCTTGGGTTGCCAATTGCACTGGTTTACAAAACTACTGTTTTATTTACACTACTGTCCGCTTCGTTTGATGCTCTGTCTGCCCCTTAAGAGATATAGACGTGCATCTATTTAAGCATGTCATGCAGGTACTTATTATCATTAGAGATTACGTAAAATGTTGTCAACACATAATGGCAGGGAACGCCAACTTTGGTGAGCATTTCCTGTGTGTTGGAGAGCACGGTTCGTTTAGAAATTTGCATACAACGCGCTCCCGGGCTTATCGACATAACACAGGACTATGTTTCGTCCGGAAATACTGCAGCGAGTAAGATGAAATGCTTAGCGAAGTTGATTTAAAGCCTTAGAAGCATCCCCCAGGGTAACATAGATTTTTGTTTATGGCTTTCCGTGATGCTGACGTATGCTGATGTGGATCTGCTGCTTTTAAGAAATTTCTTTTTTAGGGAGTTGTAACACAAGGGAGATTACTACGTCGTTCATCTGGGTAGGTGATTTATCATTGGTCTAGACGAAATTTAGGGGCAAATATGAAAATAAGTTGCAATTCTTTTCCTTTTATTTACACAGTGAAGTGGTAATTATAATAATAACTTAATTAAGTACTAACCAAACGGTTTTTTTTTTTTCAAAAATAAAAATTATATTAATTTTTATGATATTATTCTAATTACGTGGTTTTTCAATCTTTTAGTTTTTCCTTATTAAATACAGATGTATTTATATTCGTACTCGTATCATCTTTCATTAAAATAACACAAAAGGAAGTTAATTATAATAAACTGGCGTAACTTGATATGCGTCTGTTTTCATAATTAATTTAAACGGAACCGGATACGTTAGCCAGCTGTTTGTTATTTCAGGCAAAGGATCTACATTACATACAGCCTTCCCTCGTTTCAGGAATTGCAGTGTTAGAATAGATGAGCTAGTTTAACGTGACGTAGTTACGGTGCCGTAGTTGCGTTTGGAAATTTACACAATTTATTTTATTTATTTAAATAATAAAAAGAAAGATACACGTAAACTGACTGACTGGATTGAAATTAAGATTTAATTGTTTCATATTATTAATTTCATAATTACATTGCATTTATAACAATTAACAACGTCCAACAACAAATTATTATCGTAATGTAAAAGTTATGCAATAAAAATATTAAACAAAATTTTAGAATTAATAATGTGGGATATAAGTTATTATTATATTATAAACTGTAAGACCTCTACATTACTAACAACTGTACTTATAAAATAATTTGTGCCGTACCTATTAAATTTAAGTGCACTGGGTCTGATTGCATAATTGCATGTTCCAAGCATTGCACATTCAGAGATGCATCGCATAAATTGCTGCATTTCTATCTCTTGCTATTATGACGAGAGGAACGTTATAATAATTATACTCCATAAATATTAAATTTGCAATTTGCGGCAGTAAATTTGAGGTACCTACCTATAGGAATAATAAAAAAAAATACTAAATATACCAAGACCTTTGAATGACATACTTAATTAGTGAAATAATTTAATAAAAGTTTACCAAGAAATAAGGTTGAACAAAATATAAAAACACTTAAAAACTGGTAACTTAAGTTGATTCAATAAAATAAATTTTCACTTTTCAAAATAGAAATTTATTTACATAAATTAAACAATATTAACAGCGCCTGTAAGATTGCGACTTTGAAGTACAGCGATTTAATAAATTAGCTTCATTATTATTAAAACACTTTATTTTTATGAATTCTTTTCATTTTTGTTTATATATTGAGGTTTCAAAGCACATTGCACTAAAAGCCTAGAAAACTAAATTAAAATCGTCGTGCCTTCTGAAAGCTTTCCACCCCACTTTTAGGTACTGTGTTTTAATTCGAAAATGGACCTAATGTGGCCTAAATGGCCTTGTCGCTTGTTAATTTGAACTCTTTTTGTTTGACCTGGTTACTATGTTTGTATTTTAAATGTGACACTGATGGCTAGATAAGATAAGATAAGATAAATGTCAAGCTATGCCATCACATTTGACTGTCATTTACTAGATAATAGACGAATACAAAATTAGGAAATTGGATATCAAATAATATAACTGGGGCAATCGAGAAAAAAACAATAAATTTTAGATGAAAATATAAATAATTACCCATTGAACACTGAAAAGGGATTACACGGTTCGCTACACAATCTTATCTACCATTTATATCCATAGCGAGCAACAAAGAATCCAATGCAACAGGCAATAAGTTACAAAATCCTACGATATCCAATAACACGCAAAGTTTAGGCCGGAGTAACGAGTCACAGGTGTGGGGGAGCGGTTGGCGCTGCACTTTAAAATTTAAATTTAGAACACAAATAAGTCGCGATGGCGAGATGCAAATTTGATCAAAGCTACCAGCCAGTAGCTTTTGGTGTTGGTTTAAATTTGGAACGAATCAGAAACGGCCACTTACAGTCGCCATGTCACTTTCGGTTCTGAATTTAAATATTTAATTTGATTGGTGAAAGCTTCTTGAATATTGAACATCAAAGTACTGTTATCTAATGGAAATTTGACGTATCGGCGATCAATTTTAATCAAATTAAATTACTAAAAAACCCGTAGTTTTCGTTATGTCATTAATGTCATTATCATGGGATGATAAAGTTGATGACAAAATGACCTGCAATGCCCTAAGGTATAAACGCGTAACTTTATGTGTACCTATGAATTTACTTCAGGAATCATGTCACGCTTCCAGAGTGAAAACCATGAATTTGGTTTTTGCCTCAATTGAAAAATCTATGGGTTATCGAAAAAATGAAAACTTACCTTATTATTTCTGGAATACTTGTACAGCTAAGTATAAATTTAAAAATTGTCAGCCCATCACTCTAATTACAATACTCCGACACCATTTACTGAAAAAACTAGTTATTACACTGCGTCAGGTTGCCATTCAGAAAACATACTTTTTCTATCCATTAATATTGAATTACCTCTTTCACTAGTAACACAAAACCATACATCAATTCAGCCTGGGGCCGTTAGTCGGGTATTAAATTGATTCGATGCATATCGTGCGAGAGGACGTAAATCAAGGCGATAGCTTGATCACTAGATCACATACGGAATAGTGCTGCTCTATTACAGTTTAGATAATTGAGTTATCGATAGAATAGTTCTCCCAATAAATTACATAGATGACACTCAGATTTTACAGAATAATTTCAAAATTTGCCTATGTTGAGTACGTTTTTTCTAAGCATTTGTCCTGCTTAGTGTGAAGGAGTCTACTTTCCAATTTTTTGTTTTTCACTTCTCCATGTCTTAACATTTTCTTCCTGTAACTCGTATTTCTTCATATTATAGTTTTTATCTTTAGCCATAACAGTTTTCACCTTCCCGTTCGCCTTTTTTGCCCACATTGACAAATGACACGAGAAAAAGAATACTTAATTAATTAAACACATTGATACCTACCCAGAATATCGATATAATGTACTACCACAACACTAGGTGCAGGTGAATAGGCTCGCAGGTAGGCTAGCAGCCGCTCGTAGGTATACTAGTCTCTACCGAAAGAAAAGAACAAGGGTGTATATAGAGCCATTTAAGAGGTTACTACCGCGATATATTTATTGTTACCTTGATATTTCAATGCAGTTTCATGCGTCATGGTCACAACGACGTGGACAATAATCTAATTGTTATGAACAACAGCGAGTCTCAAAACTTATATTTCAGAGGTGTTTAATTATGTTGGGAAGATACTGTCGCTATCGGCGCCATCGCTATAATATATAGCTGCTTTCAAACATAAAAGAAAACAAAATAGTCTAGTTAGTATTTAATACTTATTCAAAGTGATCGTACAAATCGCTCCACAAAAAGAGGTTTACTTCAGCCGTCTGTCCGAAAAACAATTTTCCAATTAAAAACAAAACAGAAGAAAACAAAAGAAAAACGCTTTGATGTCTTAATTCACAAAACCCTTTCAAGATAAGAAGCTTACAAATCCAGGCTTCTAGACTGAATTAGATGAAATAAATGATCGTTACCGAGGGAGTGATTAAATTTAAACGTGGATTAACGGCGTTTGAAAAGCCTCTTCATTACGGTGTTTACGTGGAGGTCTACGTTGATTAATACAGCACCGTACAGACCGGATATTAGACACGGTTTCGCCACGTAGCGCCTTAAACACTCAAGAGCTAACCCATTGCAAGTAAAAAAAAAAAAGTATGAAGACGTTTTTTGACCAATAATATTTAATTGAAAGGGCTTGCTCAGGTAACGAAAACTGAAGAATTTTCACAAAATAATTATTTTTGGAAATTAAAGAGAACGCCCTTTCCAATACTTAATAAAAAATATTCGATCGAATCGCCATTTTGTATGGAAAAGTAATATTTCTTTTTGTTTTTTCAGAATAATTTCTTTGTGAAAGTTTTTCAGTTTCGTTGTATAAGGCAAGGCTTATCTAAAAATAAATAAAATAAAAATTCATTTTATTGCCAAAATAACAAAGGTTTCACAAACTAAAACTAAAACGTGAGATACAATATAATGCTTACTTAGGAAAAAGGAGCTGTCTCAGCTTATCCTTGTATGGAACGACGCGGTTCCATACAATGCTGCTTTTCAGCCAACCCTCTCTCCCTAAGCTGTAAGGCGGGAGATTCTGACATAGAGGGCCCTAAAGTTACATTCTTATCTATAGATTTTATAAAAAAAAAAACCGTGTATAAACCTGGGCTCTATGTAACAATTGTCGGCTCGTTAATATCATATAATTTTCTAAAATTGCGTAACTTTATTATGTTTTCATACGTAAAAATTAAGTATGTTAATAACATAATAGCATGCTAAATGACTATTGTTGCGAACACGAATATAAATGGCTTGGATTACTCTTCATAATGACTTCACTTGTAAAGTATAACATGTAATTAAGTACCTAAATGCCTCATGTGTTACAGTTCGAATAAGTAACATAATTTGAATAATTTTATTTATAGTACAATATGTGAAAAAAAAATGCTTGTCGTATTTTAGGGTGTGAAATTCCTCATGCAACTGAAAAACTTTCAGGACTATAATTTATTCAAAAAAATTGAGTATATTTTTACCTAATGTTAAACCTTAAAAATATGTTTTAACAAAATAAGTATGCCTAGATTTCCCAGAGAAATAGTACATAGATAATTATAAAAACAAGTATAAGTATGTATAAATTTTCAAAAAGTCAGTAGATATTTTCCCAGTTGTCCGAGAAATTTATGTAAATGGTTATTTTAACTTCAGGGATTTCTGCAGACTTAGTGCAACTCCATTTAGAGCAAATTCTATAAATCTCTGACTACTTACACTAAGCTGACACTAGTTGAAGAGCTTTCAAAGATTACCGTAGATATTTCTAACTTTGAAAAAAAAATTGAAAAGAAAAAGTTTTTCAATGTTTTTCTTCATAAGCTGATGAAGAATTGCCTTAAATGGATCCTTAATGTTACACTTATACTTAGAGTAGGTACTCGAAGTAGGTAATTTTTTATATTTACGTTTATTCGGCGCTTTTACGGTGAAGGAAAATATTGTGTAACCTAATCTAGGATTGGGTCTGGTTTCCCTTTTAGGTTGCGGAGGCCAGATGGCAGTTGCTCTGTGTAAAAACCAGTACCCTCCTTCGATCTCCTAGATTAGGTAACCGACTTCGTGAAATAAGGGAAAAAGGCTAGGAAGATGATGATACTTAGATAGGTAATTTAAAATTAACCTTATTATTCGAGCTTAGAGTTTAAATTTAACTACAAAATCAACACAGCCAAATTCCGTATCCAAAACTGGTATTATCTCAAATAATATTACCAGCAAGAAAGCGAGTGTGGAAGCTGCACTTCCTACAAACATATAGAGTTTAGCTCGAGAGTTCTACTTGAAGGGTTTTTATAGACGAGCGACTCTGTCTGTGATTGTTTACGACATGGTCACTGAAAGTCGCGTGACAGACTTTCGCTAAACGTTTTGACATGCTGCAACTTATTTAGAGTTAGAGTTGACGGTTGACTTGTATATTTAACGGAGTTAGTTTATACCTCAAAGTTTCAAAAAGTGAGTAACCGTCTTCTTTAACTAATTTATGTACTTGTTCATCGTTTACTTATAAGAATTTTTTAATTTGTAGTCTTAAAATTATCGCTGTCACAAACACTGTCGCTCGTCTGTAAGCACCTTTAGCTACAGAGTTCTGCAAGTAACGCCTACAATTAACGATTCTGCAATGTGAACTAGACTCTGCAGTTCGAACCAACATTGGTGCAGTATCGTTTACACCAGGGATTAATTTGTATTCTCTACTCTATAGTTACGCTCGAGTTAATCGGAATTGTATTTTGTATAAGTAAAATAGTTCTGATGGAATTGGAGATTGATATTGACACTGTCAATTGGATTGCAAATTTTTATACAAAACAAAGAACTATATTTAATTTGTAGAAACAATAAAAATATTGTTAATTGAACTAAAAATATTACAATTTGTTGAGATAACATTGACGTGTTGACTTGAGACAAATATTTTAAATACCTAAGGCTCGTATTTATAAAGCAATCTCAAGATTGAGAGCAATATAAATTATGGATTTGACAGGTAGTTTTGTACTGAAATGACATTTCTAATATGAGCTCAAACTCGCTGTCAGTCTTGAGAGCTGATTATAAATACGGGCCTAAGACTAAACAATATCACATTTATTTTCAAAAACATTAATAACATTTAGATTCTTTAATCAACCACCATATTTCTTTTAAATAAATATTATGGTCTAGTTTCCGTAAATAAAAACATGATTTTTTACAGAATATATGCTCAATATATCTCAATCACCTTAGTTATTGAGTTAAACTCTAGTTAAGACAAAGTTACGACCTAACTTGGCTCATAAGCACTGAGTGGATGGCTTATTGAAACCGAACGACTTTAGGTGGGGAGCCCGGCCGACTTTACGTAGGAAACGTCACATTATAAGTTGGAGCTAATGTTGAAGCTTTGACTTGAACTTTTGCGGGGCCGGGCTTGTAAAAGACATCAGTATGCAGGTTTATGAAGTTAGGTAGAAAATTAACAGAGACTTTACTTTTGAAATAAATGTGATATTGTTTAGTCTTAGGCCCGTATTTATAATCAGCTCTCAAGACTGACAGCGAGTTTGAGCTCATATTAGAAATGTCATTTCAGTACAAAACTACCTGTCAAATCCATAATTTATATTGCTCTCAATCTTGAGATTGCTTTATAAATACGAGCCTTAGGTATTTAAAATATTTGTCTCAGAGTCAACACGTCAATGTTATCTCAACAAGATTGTTAATATTTTTTAGTTCAATTAACGAATATTTTTATTGTTTCTACAAATTAAATATAGTTCTTTTGTTTTGTATAAAAATTTTGCAATCCAATTGACAGTGTCAATATCAATCTCCAATTCCATCAGAACTATTTTACTTATACAAAATACAATTCCGATTAACTCGAGCGTAACTATAGAGTAGAGAATACAAATTAATCCCCTGGTGTAAAACGATACTGCACCAATTGTTGGTTTCGAACTGCAGAGTCTAGTTCACATTGCAGAATCGTTAATTGTAGGCGTTACTTGCAGAACTCTGTAGCTAAAGGTGCTTACAGACGAGCGACAGTGTTTGTGACAGCGATAATTTAAGACTACAAATTAAAAAATTCTTATAAGTAAACGATGAACAAGTACATAAATTAGTTAAAGAAGACGGTTACTCACTTTTTGAAACTTTGAGGTATAAACTAACTCCGTTAAATATACAAGTCAACCGTCAACTCTAACTCTAAATAAGTTGCAGCATGTCAAAACGTTTAGCGAAAGTCTGTCACGCGACTTTCAGTGACCATGTCGTAAACAATCACAGACAGAGTCGCTCGTCTATAAAAACCCTTCAAGTAGAACTCTCGAGCTAAACTCTATATGTTTGTAGGAAGTGCAGCTTCCACACTCGCTTTCTTGCTGGTAATATTATTTGAGATAATACCAGTTTTGGATACGGAATTTGGCTGTGTTGATTTTGTAGTTAAATTTAAACTCTAAGCTCGAATAATAAGGTTAATTTTAAATTACCTATCTAAGTATCATCATCTTCCTAGCCTTTTTCCCTTATTTCACGAAGTCGGTTACCTAATCTAGGAGATCGAAGGAGGGTACTGGTTTTTACACAGAGCAACTGCCATCTGGCCTCCGCAACCTAAAAGGGAAACCAGACCCAATCCTAGATTAGGTTACACAATATTTTCCTTCACCGTAAAAGCGCCGAATAAACGTAAATATAAAAAATTACCTACTTCGAGTACCTACTCTAAGTATAAGTGTAACATTAAGGATCCATTTAAGGCAATTCTTCATCAGCTTATGAAGAAAAAACATTGAAAAACTTTTTCTTTTTCAATTTTTTTTTTCAAAGTTAGAAATATCTACGGTAATCTTTGAAAGCTCTTCAACTAGTGTCAGCTTAGTGTAAGTAGTCAGAGATTTATAGAATTTGCTCTAAATGGAGTTGCACTAAGTCTGCAGAAATCCCTGAAGTTCAAATAACCATTTACATAAATTTCTCGGACAACTGGGAAAATATCTACTGACTTTTTTGAAAATTTATACATACTTATACTTGTTTTTATAATTATCTATGTACTATTTCTCTGGGAAATCTAGGCATACTTATTTTGTTAAAACATATTTTTAAGGTTTAACATTAGGTAAAAATATACTCAATTTTTTTGAATAAATTATAGTCCTGAAAGTTTTTCAGTTGCATGAGGAATTTCACACCCTAAAATTACGACAAGCATTTTTTTTTCACATATTGTACTATAAATAAAAATATTCAAATTATGTTACTTATTCGAACTGTAACACATGAGGCATTTAGGTACTTAATTACATGTTATACCTTTACAAGTGAAGTCATTATGAAGAGTAATCCAAGCCATTTATATTCGTGTTCGCAACAATAGTCATTTAGCATGCTATTATGTTATTAACATACTTAATTTTTACGTATGAAAACATAATAAAGTTACGCAATTTTAGAAAATTATATGATATTAACGAGCCGACAATTGTTACATAGAGCCCAGGTTTATACACGGTTTTTTTTTTTATAAAATCTATAGATAA